>JADBJO010000066.1:1024592-1029592 GCA_016801955.1 Conus betulinus
CTGTAGCTCATTATCCGTTTATCTTGTCTATTTATCCCCCTTTGTCTCTGTCTTTTCGTCCGTTTATTATATTGTCTTTTCTCTATATCGTTTTCTTTTTCTTTCTCTTGTCTCCCTTTTTTCTTTTTTCTTTTCTTTTCTTTCTTTCTTTCCTTCCCTACCTACAACACAGCATGAACATTGCTCACTTGCCGAGATCTCAACTGCAATAAACTGAGAAGTCTGAAAATCTCTCTCTCTCTCTCTCTCTCATGCTCTCTCATCTCTCTCTCATCTCTCTCTCAATCTAAATCTCTCCTCTCTCTCTCTCTTCTGGGTCTGTGTGTGTGTGTGTGTGTGTGTGTGTGTGTGTGTGTTCCTGTGTGTGTCAAAGATGTGTGACGTGAATATTAAATCAAGAATAACGCGCACAACAAACATTCCACGCACGGACCATAGAAACAGTCAATAAACGGCACGGATCGATTCCTAGCAATCTAAATGAAATTTCATCCTAATTCAAAATGAATGGATCTCCCATCTGACCTTTGCGAAATAAAGTCAGATATTCATGGGGTTCTTTACGCTCCCTAATGATCCCATCCATTCAAATGATCAATAATGCACATGCAGATTTGTCGCTCAGGCTGAATCAAGTGCATGCTCTTCGTCCTGTTTCTTTCTTCTTAACCTTTGGTAGCAAGGAAGACAGCTTTCCTGCCACTGTTTTGTATTGACTGTTAATGTTTAGTTTTCCCCACACTTTTTTTACAGATTTTTCTGTTTTACCATCTGTCGCGTTGCAATGGTCAAAATCGCGGGCTGTGAGTTGGGAGGTCTTGGGATTCAGCCACTCGGGAGGCATCCATTTTTTTTCTTTCTTTCTTTTTTCCCCTGAATGACTCCTACTCCGAGCCTTGTTTGAAGCTGGTTCAGATGCCCTGTGCGTACCTGTACCCTATGTGAATACAACACATGCTTCCATAGGATGGCGCACGTTTGCTCCCAGCTGCTTTGTTCGGCAGTTGAAGGACAGTACTTCTTTGGGTGCTACCCGCACCTTCGGATGTCTCTTTTTTTTCTCTCGGCTCAGATGGAAGATCAGAACCACGTGGTTGAATTCTATCCGCGCCAAGGATGAGTCTGTGAGAGTCATCGATGGAATGATACAGCAGGTGTCTGTTTCTCTCGGGCGTGGTTGACGCCAGGACAAACATGTGCATATTACAAGATGTTATAAATAAAAAAAAAAAAAAACAAAGATGGGGGTGCATTTGTATATGAAAGGAATTGTAAAGCGAAGTTCTAACACATGCCTCCAGCCAAAATGGAAAACCATAATATCATCTTAATCATCTCATTCTTTTTCGGTTTTTGAAGTGAGGTGACTGTAGGCGGAAATTGAAACAGACTTAAAAAGGAAAATTATTTCATTGCCGATCAAAAGAGACAAACAAACGGCGAGACAAAACACGAAGCCACATCCATTTCGCGCCCAGTTAGAGAAGATATGTGACTGCTCGTTCTTCGTTTCCATTGTCTTCAATCTTGTTTGTCTTGCCTGAAGAAGAACAAAGAGGTCGAAACGCGTCGTGTTTTGTCTTTTATTATTATTTTTTTTTTTAATTCGTCCGGCAGTATAGTAAATTTCTTTTGGAATTGCCTCATCCTTTTTCTTGTCGAAAGGCTGTGGATGGGTGGGTAGGAGAGAGTATGACATTCCGTAAATTTTCTTTCATGATGATCTTTGTACGATTTCCGCCCCATTCTTATAACCACGATGAGTTGGCATCAAAGTCATTGGTAACGACCAGTTGATGTGGACTGGTGCTGGATGGCACCACCCTGAAAGAACATGCTTACTCACACTGGCTGTGTCACTACACAATCATTACTGTGAGTCGGGGGCATAGCGAGAAGTGACCAGCCTATGCTGAAAGACAGCACGCCCCTCTAACCTCTATTGAATAGACTCAGCCGCAGTGTAAATGTTTCCCATGTGACTGGCTAAGTACGGCCCGACATTAATTACTTCCTGTAGATTCCTGATCGTGGGGCTGTGAAAAGAGGAGTCTGGGTGTGGTTGTTTACTGCAAAATTGAAATGAGCGGCACGGGAGAATGCGGGCGAGATAACAGGTGGCAAGACAAAAGCATTTCTGTCTGCAGGCTCTAACCCTCTTAGGCTTGACATTAGAGGTACAGACAGTTCTGTCGCTATCCTTGGGAAAACAGAGTCTGAGTCCCAGCGGCTACCGTGGACAATTTCCTCCTATCAAGAGAAGCGATGGGGTGCTCCTCTGTGTTCTGTCTGGAACCGTAGCTTGTTGCTATCAACGAAGCTGGGCTGCGTCTTGTGTCTCAGTCTGTTAGGAATCTCTCCTCTTTTTCTCCTAGGTGTTTCGTTAGCATGTGTGTGTGTGTGTGTGTTGTGTGTGTGTGTGTGTGTGTGTGTGTGTGTGTGTGTGAGTGTGAGAGAGAGAGAGAGAGAGAGAGAGAGAGAGACAGAGGACAGAGACAGAGACAGAGACAGAGAGAGATATATGATTAGGCAGTGCGAGGTACTAGCCCCTTCATATCATTTGGAAGATCTATAATCAACATACGAAATCATGCTCAGATCTAGTCACTTCTTTCTTTCTTCTCTTTCTTTCTTTCTTTCTGTGTTTGTTTGTTTGTAATTTGTCTGTTTACTTGTTTGTTTGTTTGTTGGTGGTGGTGGTGGTGTTTTTTTTTTAATTTTTTATTTATTTATTTATTTATTTTTTTTATTTTTTTTTTTTTTTTTGGGGGGGGGGGGGGGGGGGGTGGAAGTTTGGGGGTGGAGACAGGGTCGGATGTTTTACATTACCCTTGTCGCAGAAGCCCCCAGAGCCTCTCCCTCCTCTTTGCCCCCCTTAAACTTTCTTTTCTTTTTGAGTGCGTCACTAGACTTTCTTCCCTCCTACCATCACCTTACCGTCCCCCCTACCCCGCACAAAAAGGTAAGTAGATAACTGAATAAAGTGGACACAAAGGAAAGCAAATAAAGTGAAACAGTTATTTCTTTTATCTTGCTTTGTCTTGTGTTATTATGTCTCTTTTGCTCTTTGTTTTTCTCTGGTTCATTTACATAACAACGCCGTTTGATTCAATGTGTCAATTCACGCCCGCATGGTTGCTCTTCTAACGACCAGATGCTCACTTAACGGCAACCTCATGATCCTGTGACGCAGTTAGCTCCTCCCTCCCTCCCCACCCCCATCCCACCATGTCCTTGCGATTGCTGCCAGAAGACGGAAACACAACAGAACAGAAGACGGCTACTCGGGAGAGCAAAGACCCCTATCAATCTCGGCCTGATCCCGGATACACTGTGTGATCCGGATCGGCAATAAAACATAAGCCCCCCCCCCCCCCCTCCCCCCCCAACAACAACAACAACAAAATGGCATGTTAACCGCAACCTGAGAAAATGGTAGGATAAGTGGAAAGACGTTTATCAATTTTTTTCCCCCCATCTCAAAACTAAGTGAAGAAGTCAGTTCATCAGTGAAAACAAAATATTCTGGAAGGGGAAAGAGCAGTAGGTGAAGATTGGAATAATTGTTTTCCATGAACGTCTTTGGTGAAATAGGAAAATACGAAAATTCAAAATACATGCCACTAAACACTTTTGATATTCCATAAAAAAATATAGATGTGTAAGTGGATATTCATCAATTTGTAAACATTCTCTCCAGAGTGCTTATTTTCAGCTGAAATGTGTATTCCATGAATGCAGATCTTTTCGTGGGAAAATATCATTCAATTCAACAATCGCTTCACATTGATTATTTTCAATGGAAATGTACATTCCATGAAAATAGATGTCTTCATGGGAATTCATCAGTTCGTAATCAATCACATCACAGTGCTTTTCTTCAGTGGAAATACAGTAATGTTACAGAACAGTGATCCACTGTTTGATCTGGCTCTCCCTCCACTTCATCCAGATCCGTACAACAGATCCACATCATCATTATTAGTTTTGTTCCTACTCCGCATTATGTCTCTTTGCAAAGAGGAATAACGATGAGTTTAACTGTTTTTTGCGCGACCTGGTTGGCAGGACAAACAAACGAACAAAACGACACAAAAGTGAGCATGCGCGCGCACGCATGTGTGTGTGTGTGTGTGTGTGTTGTGTGTGTGTGTGTGTGTGTGTGTGTGTGTGTGTGTGTGGTGAAAACTAAGTTTAGAAAAATCTTCTGCCAACACAACAACTACAACAAAATGTCCAAAGTTCGGTATTACTAACTGATACCAGAGTTGTCGACGTTGTTCGTAAAGATGAACAGAAAGGACTTGTATTTTGTGTACTGTGTGGGAGTACACAAGTGATAACGTCTACTCTCTCCGGAGAGAGAGAGAGAGAGAGAGAGAGAGAGAGAGAGAGAGAGAGAGAGAGAGAGAGAGAGAGGAGAGAGAGAGAGAGAGAATAGTGGTAACCTGAGAAATACCAGAAAGAGCGAAATTTGTCCTTGAAGAACGTGATACAAACGGTGTCAACACGATCTTGTAGTATGGTCGAAGTTTCTTCCCCCTCCCCCCCCCCCCCCCCCCCCCCCCCCTGTCCTTTTCCTAAAGTACCCTAAGCTAATGACTGTAGCATCAACGCACAGTCATCATTCCAGCGTCCATGGCCTGACATTGCGACAGACGGAGCTAAAGTTTCTCCTTCCGACGCCCGCGTCTTCCTTGAACTCAATACAGTACCCATCTGCTGCACGAGGAGTTGGAACTCACCCGCACGATTATGATGTTCTTTAGGACTAGTACGGGTAGTAGTGATGGTTAAATAGGCATGGTGGAGGTTGCAGGGAGATAACAGAGGGTGGTTACGATTGTGATTGGTAGAAAGGGATGAAGAAGTGGAACGGATGGATGGAGGATGAAAAAGAGGGGTGGGTGGAACTTAAGGCGAAGACAAAGTTGAAAAAAGGGGGGAGGGGAAGGAGAGGAGGGGCAAATAAGTGACGGAAGGGAAGAAAACAACAAAAA
>JADBJO010000066.1:1037092-1039592 GCA_016801955.1 Conus betulinus
ACGCACTTGCATGCGCATGCATACACACACGCGCGCGCACGGACACTCACACACACACACACACACACACACACACACACACACCACCCCCCCCCACCCACCAACCCACACCCACACCCACACACACACACACACACACACACACACACACACACACACAAGCGCCAACCTGCACTTTTTTTTCAGCGTTCTCCACAGCAAGGCCAAATTTGTTAATATTCCTTACTTCAGTTCTCTCTCTTCAAACAAGTATTCTAAGCAGTTCATATGTAGTTGGGATTAATAATTGACTTTCCTTTAAATGAGCGCGCAACTGCCTGTGGGTCTGACTCACGTGAAAACGTGTATTCACATGGTACTGAATATAATCATGTTTACTTTTAGACATTTGACATTTCTCGTGCGCACTTTCCCACTCGCTCTTCGAGATTCCTGCTTCTGAGCTGTTTGTTCTTGGAGGCGTGCTTGAGGCAAGGTGGTGGACATTAGAAGAAGAAGTGAATGTCGGTGGCTGGCGCAGTTGATGGTGATAAGAAGAAAAAAAAGGACGAGGATGAAGAGAACAAGAACCACGACGAGGAAAGGGAAAGAAAAAAAAAAAAAAAAAAAAGTGAACAAAAAGGAGGAAAAAGCATGATGAAGTGAACAAAAAGGAGGAGGAGGGAGCATGAGGAAGGAAAGGAAGAAAAGGAGGAAGGAGATAATGGAGAGAGGAGAGAGGAGAGAGGAGAGAGAGAGAGAGAGAGAGGAGAGAGAGAGAGAGAGAGAGAGAGAGGAGAGAGAGAGGTGAATGAAAATTCGCGCGAAGGGAAGATAAAGAAGAAGGAAAAAACTAGTACCAGCAGCAGAAAATGAAGAAAAAGAAAATCAGAGACAAAGAAAACATCTATCAAAAACGACACACAACGTGGGGCCAAATCTTCGGTCCTGTCTTCTTTTGGCGCGCTGTCCGAAGTCTCACTGCCGTTGATCAGTCACGGTTGCTGGCTCTTTCTCAACTTCACTCAAACTTCCCCCCCCCCCCCCCCCCGCCCTACATCCCCTGTTCCCCTCTTTGTTCTTCTAGTACCCTTTCTTTTTGCCCTCACCATCCCCTTCTCCCGGGAAAAGCACCTTTGTCTCTGTGCCTGTGTTTGTGCCCCCCCCCCCCTCTCTCTCTCTGTCACTCACACACACACAACACACACACACGCACACACACACACAAACACACACACACACGCGCGCGCGCGCGCGCGCGCGCACACACACACACACACACACACACACACACACACACACACCACCACCACCACCACCACCGCCACCACCACCACCACCCATGCTACACCACACCAGACATGCGCGTGCTTACGAGCATGTATGAACGCAAACATACACACAGACACACACATGAAAAAGATGTCGAAATTAGCATGATTTTTCTTCTTCGTCTTCTCTTCTTCTTCTTCTTCTTCTCTTCTTCTTCTTCTCTTCTTCTTCTTCTTCTTCTTCTTGTTGTCAGTTCTATGTAAGATATTGATGCCAGGACAGGGGTAGCCCCAACTTTCGTTGAGTCAGACTCTGAAAACATTCATTAGATGATACCATTCTCATGTCTTTGATTGTGCTTGTGGCGGGCGTTCCATGGACAGCACTGCTCAAGAGAGCGGACGCAGATTAATGGACACAGGCATTCAACACAGCAGTGTAATAGCACACGGTTGGAACCTGGCATTGGGGAAGTGAAACATACCTTTCATTTTAGACATGACCATTTGATCACAGAATATAGTTGCAAACGTCGCATGAATGAACGTTGAAAACGTCACAGAATTACCTGACAGTGAAATAGAATAATGTCCGATAATTTTGAAGACAGTACACTATTAGTTCAGAAAAAAGCTGGATAAAGAAAGAAAAAAAAATCAAGAACAACTGTCAATATTATTACTCTTTTAAAACATTTTGACACTAATCTTAGTGACACAAAGGCTATGTTAAACAGTTGTTGTGTGGACTTCGATGATATTTGGCATGGGAACCTACTTCTTAAAACTGTATAAAAATATGTATATATGAGAGGTAACTTTTATAGAGTATCATCCGCAAAGGTGCAGAGACCTGTGAAAGCAACAGAATTGCTGCAGCTGAGCAGCGCAGGATGATCAGGAAGACCAGTGTCAACAGATCTCCAACTGCCGCCACCATCCCTGTCCATACTGTGATAGGTCTTTCCGGGCGCAGATCGGCCTGACCAGCCATCTACGCACTCACCCCCGATCCCAGGATCTCTTAATTGCAGATGACGTGGCAATCCTTTCCAGCTTCAACGCTAGGCTGCTAGATAAGTAAAATAAACTTTATAAGCTCTGTACCGATCGGGGATTGAAAATTCACACACACACACACACACACACACACACACACACACACACACACACACACACCACACACACACACACACACACACACACACACACAAACACACACACACACACACACACACACACACACACAC
>JADBJO010000066.1:1047092-1049592 GCA_016801955.1 Conus betulinus
GTGTGCGTGTGCGTGCGTGCTTGCGTGCGTGCGTGCGTGCGTGCGTGTGTGTGTGTGTGTGTGTGTGTGTGTGTGTGTGTGTGTGTGTGTGTGTGTGTGTGTGTGTGTGTGTGTGTTAAGAGATGGAGATGTGGTGAGAGTGCTGACGGTGATGTGGGATGTGTGGGAGGAAGGAGAGGGGAATCAATGGAAGATAATAACATATCCACGAGTTAAACCAACAAAATGTAGATATGTTACACATGAATGCATTAAAGCTAATGACCACGCAGTGAGTAACGCTGACCGTTGTAACACCGTGTGTTGCTTACACTGTGCCATTGCTTCCACCGGGTAGATTGCCAGGTCTATTGCCCCAAAACCACCCTACCTGAACATCTCAACAGGCGGAGGAGTGATGAAGTTAAGTTATTTGCCAGTGAAAGATAACTACTCCAGAATAAAACGTGGGTAAGGGTATCTGTCTAGCATTGATCTTCTACCACTACAACCAACAGCGAAAAATCCCCTATCATTACGTGCTCCTTGGCTTTCGCACGTGAAATCGTGTTGATCAGACTTCGATCTTTTAACCAGCTGTGCTGTTCAGGTACTTGGTACGTCAGCTACATTCAGGTTTAACGCACACATCAACCCAAAGGTAACACAGCAGACGGACATGACCATTCCAGGTGAGTGATGATTGGGTAACACCTATTCAACACGACACTGGCACCACCAGAACGATAGCATGGTAATGTGGGCGACGAAGATAGCAGTGTTTGTTCTGAGGAATTGGAATTCACGACGCCTGATGCGAACTCAAGGCTCTACCCACTGGGCCAAGTGGACACCGTTTCTCGCGTAAAATAATGGGGTGGTTAGATTAATGTCCTGTGAGACTGGGAGTCAAAGGGGTAACTTGTTCCCACACCAAAATCTCTGAGGACACAAAGTCAAGTCCGACAGGGTGTCTGTTTCTGAGGTGAGTTAGGAATCGTGTGTACTCCGGGCGTAAATTGGGGCCGTCTGAGACCTGACGTCACCGGTCCCACTGAATTTCCACCATCCCCGGCAAGACTGCCATTCAAGCGTGGTTCTGTCGATGCATTTGAACCCTACCGATTGAACTGATAATGTGTCGACACCTGTTCGTGTTCGGTGTTTTCCAGCAGAAGCATGGCTCTATTGATCACTGTCCAGGCAAAAGAAGCTTGCAGAATTCCATAACCCCGTGACCTGACGCAGACACAACAGAAAGAGACAGATGAAGACCAACCAAATGATAACAGAATAAAATGAAATAAGCTTGTGTTTGATTCATTTCCTCCCTGCTTAAAATCGATTTAGTCTTCAACGCAGACGATAGGAGTATTGTCTTTAAGGACTACACTTCGGAATAAAAATCTTTCTGATTATATGCGTCGTTCTATTTGTTTCCATGCACTATCAATGGTATTCATTTTGTTCACGATTCACGCTCTGCATCGTCGTCTATCTTCTCACTGGCATTTATTTTGTTCACGATTCATGCTTGCATCGTCGTCATCTTAAGTGGCGAGTTATGTTGCTCCTTCAAGATCATTTTTCATAACGTTTGTCACGATGAACTTCGGTTATGATAAGTGAAACTACATTTAAACCCGTTTCAAGACCAGGGACCCTAACCAATTTTCAGAATAATCGTTTCGCTGCCTCCCCCGCCCCCCTCTTCCTCCATTATTTCCCTACCTTCCAGTCTCCTTTCAGACTTTATCGACAGTCCCTAGTGGCAGACGGCCTGACCTAGACGACAGAATGACGACAATAACCTCCACCCCCACCCCTCCCCCGTCCATCCCACACCGCCCTTCCACCTCCATTTCGCCTGTGGATGATTAAGGTTGGGTACTTTATTCACAGTCTGCTTATGGAACGTTGACGATGAGTCTAGAAACATGTTCTGTCTGTACCACAATTTCCAACGAAAAAAACAAGGTCAGTATGAAAACCACCCTAAGAGAAGTTAACAGCGGCAGGGACATTCGGTCAGAGAGAGACAGTTACAACGACAACATGTTTCAAATGAGGACATAGGCCTACTGAACATAGGCCTACTGAAATGGTGAGTTCAAACATGTCGTATGCAAACGAGAGTAAGTCGAGTGTAAGAATTGTTGAAGATTTCAGTGTGACAGTTCTTTTTCCGTTGAATGAAAATCCCCGCCTCTCAAAATCTCTGCAGAAAAGGAATACTCTGCAACAGATCTTTATTTTGTGCCATCGCGGGACTGATGATCTACACTAGGGTGGGTGCTTGGAATACTTACTGGGAGCAAGTTCTGTCCTCAGGCCATCATAGGGAGGACAGCGAAGTAGAAAATGGATTTCGGTATCAATAACGCCATCACGCACTTGATACTCATTCTCAGGGTCGGAATTTTCACTAGAACTTAATGAAAGAAATGTTATGTCATGTATGCCAATTTTAAAGCGTGTGAGTGAACATGTGATAAACCTGATTTCGTCTTTTTTCATAAAC
>JADBJO010000066.1:1067092-1069592 GCA_016801955.1 Conus betulinus
TTACGTACTTTCTTCTGTTCTCGTTTCCTTCTCTGTCGGACTCCTACATATGTCTTATATGCGTTCTGTCCCGGGCTACAGCATTACTTGTCTAGCTTTTCTTGTTCTCTAGCAATGTTGTACGTCCATTTTCTCCTGTCCTGTTTTTGCTCTTTTTGGATTACTTCTTCCATTGCAATTTCTTTAAGCTCGATTAGTGAAAATTGCTATTTCTCCTGTCCTATTCATTTGTCCTCCGTCTGTTGGTGACTACTTCCAAACTCCTTCTGTCTATTTTTCTGTCTCATCTCGGTCGGATTAATTGCCTGCTTTTCTCTTGTTCTCCTTATTACCGGTTAGATTTCTTCTTTCTCCACATCTCATTCCCAGTGGAGGACTGGGGGACCTGCGACGTACTGCCACCTTTGTCAAAGAGACGGGGGAATCCACCTGAAGAAATGACGAACGAGACAACAACAACACTACATCCACTACTTCAGTCCCAGTTTTGTTCTTTTTCAATTCGGTTATTGCATCTGGTAGCTTTCAGGATCGTCCATCGTCGTTTTCTCTCAGATTGCTTCATCTATTACCTCTCCTGTCCTGTTCTTGTACTCTTGTAGATTACTATATTAGTTGTCTATCGATCCTATTCATACGCTGTCCTCTTTTTTCTCTGCTGGATTACGACATTCACTCTCTACCAAGCTAATTTCTTAGGCGAATGCGACATTCACTGTCCATCAAGCTGATTTCTTTAGACGTATACGACATTCACTATCTGTCAAGCTAATTTCTTGAGACGGATACGATTTTCACTATTGATCCAGCTAATTTCTTACGGCGGATGCACATTCATTACCTATCAAGCTAATTTCTTTTAGGCGGACGTGCCACATTCATGTCTATTTCCATGCGACTATGGCGTGGCCACGTGACAGCCATCGGCGCCGCCCATTGGCTCATTGTATATTCCACAGAGAGTAATTCGGCCATGTAGAACGTCGTAAATGACGAACACTCACAAGGCAGTTTTGAAACCAGTTCGGGACAAGGAGAATGCCAGAAGGAAAAGACTGGCATCACCACCATGTTGTGAGCCTCTTCCAGCATGACACACTCGTTGGTGACTTTTGTTTGGATTTGCAGACCTTCTTCAGGTCTAACCATCAGACTTTGATGCAGTTCGTTACAAACCAGATGCTGCCATGATACTGTTATAGTGATATTGCTGTACACCATATCATTTCGGACTGTGACTTAAGGAAGCCTTTTCTTGCATGGCAGTGTGTCACGTAAACACGCTGGATGTTTTGATGTTTTTCGACTTTTTCGATTCGTTGTGAGTTGTTTTTCATGCTAACTGGCAACTTGCCTTTTACGAATTCTGTCAAATAAGCCTACCATTGTGTGATTGTACTTTAGATCACTTTATCTTTGATTCCTCCATCCACGTGCCTTGCCTGTCCCTTCACACACGCTTCAACCACTTCTTCTCTCCTACCGCCTGCCTCCCCCCACTTACCCCCACCCCTTCTCTTTTCGTGCACCCCCCCCCCCCCCTCCCCCCCCCCCCACCTTCATCCATTTTTGAAGATGGCAATCAAATGTGAAAATGATTATTCTAATAAGATGTCTACAATCACATGTATGAGACGGAACAATACACAGAATTCCCGTCTACTCCTTGGTGGTTCCTCTCTGACATAGACCAGGTCAATAGCAAAAACTAACGTCTTTCTCGCAGTTTGGTCTCCTAACCCAGCGAAAGGCAGACAAATTCAACGTAAGCGCTGTTCATCTTGCATAATATTCTGCACACAGAAACATAGACACAGAGAACAAAGTAGACGGCCTGAGCCGACTGTTTGTTCTGTACAAAAGTCGCACAAGAAAGTAACAAAAATATGAGTTTTAAAACAGAGTGACTGGGGGCGGAAAATGAGGCAAAATGTCTTCTTTGTCTGTGTCCTTGGCGGTAACTAACCCCCTCTCTTTCAAAATTTAACAAAGATATGTTTAACGATACTTCTAAAACGAGCACAGATTTCGTTTCTGTTTGTTTGTTTGTTTGTTTGTTGTTTTTCCCTTGATCAGAACTCAAAGATGGGCAAATAGTCTGTGCGACCTGTGGTGTGGCGCAGTGTGTGTGTGTGTGTGTGTGTGTGTGTGTGTGTGTGTGTGTGTGTGTGTGTGTGTGTGTGTGTGTGTGTGTGTGTGTACGCGCGCTTGCTTCCTATAACATCTATATTTAGGCTGTGGTAGATTCACATCACAATACAGGCGTGTGTCACTTGAAAGGGCTGCGCCGATATTTTTTTAATGGCTGAACGTAATTGCCCATATTCACGTAACCCCACAATAAAGTTCTTCATTTAAGCATTTTATTGTTGGTATTGTTTCTGTTGCTATTCCTTTGGAACAATTTGGTCTTCGCCGGTAACCAATTTAACGCACAGTTAGAACTCCCTTTTTGAAAAGAACACATACGCGCGTGCGCGCACCGCGCACTGACACATAT
>JADBJO010000066.1:1074592-1089592 GCA_016801955.1 Conus betulinus
AACACCACACAACACATTTCTAAAAAAAAAATGCAATTTATGTACTACAGAAAAGTGGCTGATATTATGTAAACCCCATCTAGCATCCCTGAACTCTAAAGTAGAAATGATAAACAATTGCAGGCATAAATGGATATCCTTGTTAATGCACCATCCCTTTGCACGTTCCCCCTGAACGCGCCCCCAAAAGATCAAAAAAAAAACTACAGGCCACGTGCCACACGTACAGTGCTCACACGCCCACACACCATACTAATAACACTGGTGGCGCGCCCAGACTGTACACCCTGAGGAGAGCTCTTGCTTGAAACAAATTTGTAGGTTGTACTCACTGACCTTTCAGAGATGTGGCGGCAGTGGCAGCTTTCGCCGGTTGATGTCTTTTGTTGTATGATCCCCCGTGATGTGTGTGTGTGTGTGTGTGTGTGTGTGTGTGTGTGTGTGTCTGTGTGTCTCTCTCTCTCTCTGTGTGTGTGTGTGTGTGTGTGTGTGTGTGTGTGTGTGTGAGTGAGTGAGAGAGTGTGTGTGCATGCGCGCGTATGCCTGCGTGAGGGCGTGTGCCTATTTGAGTGTGATGTATGTGATTTTCTTTTTATTCTTCTATATACCAATATTCCATTCACAATAATGAAAGTTCCGTTTTTAGAAAGAGTCGTCGTTCTTTTCTACAGCATGTTTATCGTCGTCCGTACTCCGTCCCTGTCATAGTAATGACTCCCTCTTTTGATGAGTAGTAGTTGTGCTTTTCTTCAACATCTTTTCATTCGTCCCCACAAGAGTCCTCTCACAATATGAACTTTCCTTTTGAATAACTGCAGCTGTTCTTTTCTTAAACATCATTGTCTCCGTCTGTGCCATACTTAACTCACAATAATGACTATCTGTCTGTCTGTGTGTCTGTCTGCCTCTGTCTCTCCAGTACTTTAGTGTTTAATAGATCTGTTATGGAACTAGACCAAAAGGATCATTCCTTTTGAAGAAAGCCTTTTTTGCTTGTTTTTTGGAGATTTTTATTCTCGCCCGAACTCTCAATGTCCGAAGGAAGACTTTCTCCCTTCAGCGACCACATTTCTTAAAATAATGTTTACAAGGTTCTGCTCCTTTTAATACTTCGTGTTGTTGTGTTCCCTACAACATTTTTGACTCTTGAGTCACTTCACAACAGAGACGCCATACATTCAAATATCTCTCGCTCTCTCTCTCTCTCTCTCTCTCTCTCTCTGTGTGTGTGTGTGTGCGTGCGTGCGTGCGTGCGTGCGTGCGTGCATGGTGTGAAGAATGATGAACTGCAATGATGCCGTGGACGAAATTCAATGACCTACATCATCAGGATTTTCCCCTCTGCTCAGCACTGAGGGAAACACATTGATCACTGACCAGGAAAAGATCTTAGAACGCTGGGCTGAAACACTTGTCACAGCGTACTAAACCCCCTGTCATCCTTCAATGACAAAACCACTAAACGGCTCTCCAAGTGCCACCAGTGCGGCTCCCCAAGTACCCACCATGAACTAGCTCCCCAAGCGCCCACCAACAACGAAATGGTTGAGAGCCCCAACCCTCTTGGAGACCCACAGAGCAATATGTTTGCTGTCCAGTGGCAAAGCACTTGGCTCAGACTCCACACCAGCTGAGGTATATCAAGAAGGTGGCACAGCTCTTGACTGAAAAGCTTCGCTGTTTGTTTATTCTGATGTGGCAGCAGGAGATACTCCCTCAGGACTTCAAAGAAACATCCATTTACCTTTTGTACAAGCGCATGACAACCACCAAACCGTATCCCTCCTGTTTACAGCATGCAAGATACTTGCCGGGGTTCTGCGGAAATGCCATATGACGCGCGCCTTGAGCGAGAGTTTTTGGCAAAGAGCCAGCGTGGCTTCAGGGAAGACAGAGGAACCATTGATATGGTATTGCTGCTTGACAGCTCTAGCTGTCAGGAACAAAATGCGGACCTGTTTCCACCTATGTCGAATTGACCAAGGCCTTCAATACCGTCAGTGGGGAGGGCCTTTTGAAGATAAAGGCCAAAAACGGATGCCTCCCGAAATTTCTCTCTGTGGTGCGGCATTTCCATGATGGCATGCAGGCTCGAATCCAGGACACATTGGGTCTCAAATGTAAGGCTAAAGTAGAGGTGGAATTCTCATGTTGAAAACAGTAATAGATTTGATATTTATAGAATGCTAAATCCATGCATTGTGTTCCCAGGTATTTGTCAATGGTTATTGACAGACATTTGGAATATATGATAACCCAAGTTCAGATTTGGTATATCAGATATCTATGCACATTCAAGCGTTACAGACATTTAAACAATCGTGTGACTGTTTGTCCATAATGTCAGGAATCTCAAGAAAGTGAAGTTCATTTTGTTCTTTCATGACCAGATCTTAGTGAAAATAGATTAATTGCAAAGGTTCTTGTACATGTTCATGTGTAACCCTATTCTTTAAGGGGGTGATGGTTTTGTCCTGTTCATTTTTATTTCTCGAATAAACTATCTGTAAATCTGCGAATCTGCAAATCTCTCTCTCCCTCCTCTCTCTCTCAATCCCTTAAAACTCTCACTCTCTCTCCTTCTCTCCGTCATGCATCCTCTCGCCCTCTCTCTCATACTCTCCTTCTCTCCTCTTCTCTCTATCTCCTCTCTCTCTCTCTCTCCTCGCAGCTCCTCTTCTCTCTCTCTCTCTCTCTCCTTACGTGCTTCGTGCGTGCGTATGTTTGCATAAAGTACTTCCCAATCATACCAGGACGCGCGTGTATATGCTTCTAATTTGTTTAGTCGGAGTTAAATTATACCTTCTTTGGAGAAAAAAAAAAAAGAATGTCTAACCGTGTAGAAAATGTCAAGGCCGCGCTTCGCCACAACTTGGTATAGAAAACATACACGTTGCTTCCTGCACGTTGCTGTTGTCCCAAGCTAATTGGTTTGATTCATCTTTTCACTGTCCTTTCAAAGGCTGCGCCCCGCGTCCCTGACAGCAAGCCGAAGACCAAGGCCGCAGCCAGAAGGCATTGTTGACACCAGTGATGGTATTTTATAATGATGTGCCATTGTAATGGACTGCATGGTCGGTTGGGTTATGTTTAATTTTTTGATGAGGTTGTTGGTGGTGGTGACTTGTTTGTGTGTGTGTGGGTTGGTGTGGGGGGGGGGGGGGGGGCGGGGTGAGGGGGGATGGGGCGGGGGGGGGGGGGGGGGGGGGGGGGGGCCGTTGCGTTTGGGGGGGGGGGGGGGGGGGGAGTTCGGGTGGTATGGGGGGGGGGGTCGGGGCGGGAGGGGGGGGGGGTTGTGGGGGGGGGGGGGGGGGGGGGGGGTGAGGGGGGGGGGGGGGGCGGGGGGGCCGTTCTTGCGGGGGAGGTGGGGGGGGGGGGGGGGGGGGGGACGGGTTGGGGGAGGTGGTGGCGGTTCTGTGTCGTGGGGTGTTGCATTGCGTTGCGCGTTGATTTCTCTTGCATCAATGCTGGGCTCGAGCAGTTTTTTACAGAGGCATGTCATTATTGCAATTTTGCATAATGTGCGTGTGGTGCTAGTGCGCGCGCAGCGGCGCGCACGTGTGTTTATGTGTTGCTTTGTGTTGTGTGTGTTGAGTGGTGTGTGTGTGTGTGGGGTGTGCTGTGTGTTATCGGTGTGTTTGTGCCGCGCGCGCGCCGCCGGCGGCGTTGTGTGTGAGGATGGGAGATGTGTGTGTTATGGCAATTTAAAATGTTTCAAACAGAAAAAAAAAAATAGGGTACTAATCGTTCGGAAGTCGTGCGAAATTAGAAAGTGGCATCACATGAAACAAAAAGCATGATGATGATAACAAGACAAACGATTTAACGTCATTGCTACTGATGCGGCATTGCCAAAACCTGCCGGTTATAATGTGGAGCTTCGGGGGAGAGAAAAAGAACAGACAATGGAAAAATACACGGACAGGGTGAGGAGAGACCATCAGAGGCGGAAGTGATTGGTGGTGAGTTTGGAGTTGGAGGGGAGGAGAGGGGAGGAGAGGCGGAGGAGAGAGAACCGTTGCAGGAGGGGTGTGCTTGTGTGCTGGGGGGGGGGGGGGGGGGGGGGGGGGGGGGGGGGGATGGGGGGGGGGTGGGGTGGGTATGATGGGGGGGGGGGGGGGGGGGGACGGGGGGGGGGACGGGGGGGAGGGGGGGGGGGGGGGGGGGGGGGGGGGGGGGGGGGGGGGGGGGGGGGGGGGGGGGGAATGGGGGGGGTGGAAAGGGGGGGGGGGGGAGGGGAGCGATGGGGGATGGGGGGGTTTTTGGGGGGGGGGGGGAGATGTGGGGCGTGGGGCTGGGGGGGGGGGGGGGGGGGGGGGGGGGGGGGTGGGGGGGGGGGGGGGGGGGGGGGAGGAATGGGGGGTCTGGGATGGAGGGGGATGGGGGGTTGGCTGGGGGGGTTGGGGGTAGGGATGGGGGAGAGGTGGGGCGGGTTGGGATGGGGGTTGGGGTTGGGATGGAAGGGGGTGGGGTGGGCGGTTGGGTGGGGGGGGAGGGGGGGGAGGGGGGATGGGGGGGTGGGGGGGTAGGGGGGATGATGGGGGGATGGGGGGGTTTCGGAGGGGGTTGCGGATGGAGGGGGTTGGGTGGGGGGGGTGGGATGGAAAGGGGTTGGGAGTGAGAGAGGAAAGCGTTTGGTGGAGCTGTGAAAGGAAACGTATGCGGCTTGGGTGAAGAAGACGAGAGGAGGAGAAGAGAGGAGAGGGAGAGGCAGAGAGGGATGAGAGGAGGAGGGAGAGAGACGAAGGGATTGAGAGGAGAGGAGCGGAGAGGGGGAGGGAGGAGAGAGACGGAGGGGAAGATAGCGAGACGGAGTGAGGAGGGAGAGGGAGAACGGGGAAGGGGGGGGTTTGTTGTTTGGGGAGGGGGGGGTGGGGGGGGGGGGGTGGGTGAGGGCGGTGTTGACTTCAGACCGGGAAAAAGTGTTGTAGCCAGATAGCAGAAGAATATGTTGTTCGATTGTCACTCGTTAGAGCATTGATGGAACTGACTGTAGAAACGAAATTCAAACTTCCCTACGTCACGATAAGATTTCAGGACTCTGACTCGCCCGCAAGTCTTTACCTTCATAAGGAACAGCACACAAAGCACACTCTCCAATCATGAGCATTTTCCCTAACGGGGGACAAAATGAGGACAACATTTAAGCAGTGGTTCATGACTTTCTGTGAGTCGCACATCTAACCAAAACGTTTAAAAGAATGCTTTTGTTTTTTATTCTATTGCAATTGTTTGATCCCCTGGGTGGCAATTGAAGAAGGCACAAAACACCCCATCTTTATCACGATTAGAGCAGAAAAAACCCCCAAAAAACATGTATAAACATTTAAACAGTCTACTTTTACGGTTTTTAAAATCATCTTTATTAAACCAACAAGTCTTCCTTGCTGAGCATATAAATCTGAACAATCCGCTTTGTACACAAAAAGGGATTATAAAATTCAGTTGTGTAAAAGATAGATTAATTTCTTACATGATGAATAAGGTATGAAGGCTAAATCCTTTCTTACATGATGAGTAAGGTATGAAGATAAATCATTTTCTTACATGATGAATAAGGTATGAAGATAATTATTATTTCTTACATGATGAAGTAAGGGTATGAAGATAAATTATTCTTACATGATGAATCAGGTATGAAGAGAAATCATTCCTTCCAGATGCGTAAGGGTACGAAGATTAAATTATTTCTACATGATGCAATAAGGTACGAAGAATAAATCATTTCTTACATGATGAATAAGGTATGAAGATAAATCATTTCTTACATGATGAATAAGGTATGAAGATAAATTCATTTCTTTAAATGATGAGTAAGGTATGAAGATAAAACTTCTTACTTTTCTTACATAATGAATCAGGTAATGAAGATAAATCATTTCTTACATGATGAGTATTTCTTCAGGTTAAGGTATGAAGCTATGGCATTAAAGACAACAGACAGGTAGACTGCATAAACTGGTTGATAAACATGTATAATTTTTTACGAACAAAATCATGAACAAAATACAGAAATTTGTTAAAAAAAGTAAAAATGAAATTACAGACTTTTTATCTGGACAGCCAGGCTTTCTTTCATGTCAAAGCGAACCTTGAGTGTGAAACTGTCCCTTTGACGATGGATTCGGTACTTTTCTTGCTAAAATGTGAAATCGTTTGTGTTGTTGGAAGCAAGTGAAACTGCTACTTTTTCGACTTTAATATTTTTCTCTTGCATGATTCAGCGTTATCATGGTAAACCATGCTTTGATTTTACCTTGGGTTTTTACTGTTTCTACATTTGATAGTGTATTCAATTATTCATATCCTTCTGCTCACCGATAAAGTAATATTCACATGAATGCCAGAGTGCAGTTTGATGTGTGCATGTTTGAATTGAATGACATGAAACGTGCATTTTCAGACCTGATATAAAACTCACAGTTTTTCCTTAGCACTTGCACTCCAAATCCCTTCACTTCTATTTTGCTTACTTTTTATGCGTCCATTTCCCCACATCCACAACGAAGCAAGCAAGCTTAAAATAAAACAGCTGGTTATTCACATGTAAATTCACCACCACCCCCCCTCTCCCTCTCTCCCCATGTCTCCCCGTCCCCGACGCAAACGCTTCTCTCTCTCTCTCTATCTCTCTCTCTCTCTCCACTCTCTCTCTCTCTATATATATGATATAATATATATATACATACCTGCATACATATACTCAGACTGCGACATATCTTTTGATCTCCCTTGCATTCTTAAATGGATCATCAAGCATAGGCTCAAAGATTTCTTCCCCTACATTTGATACTGTTTGCATACTGTTTTTAGTTTTTCAGAAACTTTTTTTTTTCCTCTCCACACTTACATACATTTTCTTTATTACTACCTTTCGTTGGCGCCTTGGGGGAGGCTGGTTGGTTCTTTGTTCAACCCTTGGTGGTGTTAACACCGCAGAGAAAAATTGACTGTGATGTGTCTCTATTTGAGGTCAAGAGCACAAGCATCAGTCTCCCTGATTGAGCCGTTCCTATCCAGGACACTAAAGGCCCCGTAGGCAGGCACTACATATAGAATTTTTCGGGTACGAGGTTCCTCCTGCAGCTTAGTGCAGGGTTTTTATTTTTATGAGTTGACTACTTTTTCCATTTTCTTAATACTTCCACCATTATTTTCTATTATATAGATTTTTAGAATTCAAACCCTTGCCAAGTCATCATTATAATGATGGAACACCGCATTAACCTACGACTTGTTTTTCCCCCTCATAAGTGTTCACATCCCTCACTCAGTAGTGTAAAAAACTATGCTGGCCTTGAGAGAGACTTGCATGTCTTCTCCTGGTATTTGTTAACCGCAAATCAAGAGCACATCAGAGTAGTTGCACCTGACTACTATCGATAACTGAGGACGGGATTCCTAGTGTTGGACGAGTTGCAAATTGCATACGTTTATCTCGCGAGTCAGGAAAAATCTTGATGTATAACGCTCAATCAGATGGCATGGTGTGTGTGTATGATAGTGTGTGTATGTGCAAATGAGATGTTTTTTAATAGTAAGTCTTCCCCCCATTCTTTTATATATATGGTTTTTTTTGTAGAATTCAAAATCAACTTTGTGCAATGTCAGATATACCTGGCGGTAGGGTGGTGTATGATGAGTACAGTGTTTTTGGACCTCACTACGTAATTGTTCGTAGGGTGTTGCCTCAGATTATTATTGTTAAATACTATATATGGCCTGAGAGAGACGTAGAGTGGAGCAAAACTCTTCCATTAACAAGTTCGTCAGGTGTAGTGACTTGGAAATTTAGACGGATTCAGAAGTTGAAACCCAAATCTACTATTAGGAGGTAAGTAAATGAGGAAAGGGATTTCATGTGTATGAAAAGAACCCTTCGTTTAGATATGAGGGATACTTTCGGCATCTCTCGAGTTCACATGTAAAAATCTGATGTATAAACGCTTAATCCATGATGGACATCATCAGGGAGTGGACACGCTGATTGGTGTGTGGGATGGGCGTCAGATAGAGACACACCACAGTCCATAATTCCTGTGGTGTTTCCGAACAAAGGTTCGAAATCACTTTGTGCTCAGTATATTTACTGCGGTAGTGTGCCATGATAGTGGAGTTTAGCCAGGGAAACGTTTGGTTTAAACGAAAGTTGGGCGAGGTTGTTAAAAGTTGTTGGTAGAAATCCAAAAACGCAAACACTATAAAATGTAAGTTACAATCTTTAGATTACTTTGCAGGCTGTAGCCAAGAGGCAAGGGAAGATCAAATGTTATGTACGTGCGAAGTGGTCAGCATCTGGCGTCTAACAACCAACCCTTTTCAGCGGCATGGGGAATTGTGCAGAACAACTTTCCTGGGATCACATGAGCCTGATTATCATATATATTTTACGTATAGCTATCGATCTATCGGGAGATATAATATATATATATATCTCTATATATAGTGTGTGTGTGTGTGTGTGTTGGTGTGTGTGTTGGTGTGGTTGCTAGGTGGTGCATACTTGACTGTATGTGGGTGTGTCGAAGGAAAAAATAAAAACGTAAAAAAAATACAAAAAATGTAAAAAATGGATAGGAGCGCCAAATGGTGTGATAGCTTATTGTTTTTCGAATGTGCAGATTTCCTGATGAAGGGTAAAAAGCCGAAAATTTGAAAAGAAAATAAAGTGGAAGAAGAAATAGGCACCGGGAATGTCAGACGTCTTTACTTGTTATCATTATATTCTCTAAATGGAACATCCTTGCATTGCCCTTCTAACTTGCTATGTTTGGTGTGTGTGTGTGTGTGTGTGTGTGTGTGTGTGTGTGTTTGTGTGTTCTGTGTGTGGTGTGCACGGTGTGCTGTGCTGTGTTTGTGTGTGACAACCCGTTGTGTACACACACTTCTCTCACTCTACACACAACACACACGCGCGCGCACACAACCACGAACGCACGCACAGCACACACGCACCACACGCACGCACGTATAACATTGTCGAACGAACACACAGGGGAACACACACAAACACACCACACACAAAACATCACACACACACACAATTACTTGTTTATCAAATTGTCGAAACCATGGAAACCAGAAAAAAATTTGTTTCATAAATAGACAACAAAACACCTATGTTTGTTGAACATTTTTGATCCACTTTGTACACGTGAACAACAGGTGTGTGTAACTGTGCTGATATGTGCATGAAGGTGTGGTTGTGTAAAGTGTGAAATTTGTGTGTGTATCTCACTGTGGCCGTGTCTAGATATTACGTTCTCGGATGTATACGTTTCACGCAGAAAAACGCATGAACGCAGTCAAGACAAACACGAAAACCAGTTCGTAAACAGCTCACACATGCGTCTGAAAACACACAAGCAGCAGTGCCCGGTTTCGTATAACTTATCGCATTTTGGAAGTAATGCCTCCAGAAATAGAACTTCATTTTTTTGACATACAGTATCAAAACGTGAACTTAATTTTGAAAAAGTTTCAAATGTCAACATGTTCTGACAAAGAGTTTTTGCATATTTGGGATGTTTGCATAAAACATGAGAGAAATAAAACCGTAAACCGAGCCACCAAAGTTCGTCTTTTTTTTCCAGCAATGTTTTTTCATAAACCGTGGTTCAAGTTGAAAAATGCCCGATAGAAAAGGAGTGGCAATGATAAGAAGAGAAAGATCACACAGACCTGCATAGTACAATTGTTTTAAAATGTCAAAATCATTTTGACAAAAAAGTCATCAATATTCATTTTCGCTGTAACGCAATATGTTTTGGATGCAAAATCGCCCTGGCGGAAAAAAGGCACACATCTAGGAGGAGAAGAAGAACCTTAGACTCAGTGTCCTGGCAGGATTCCACATCCTCATCCCACCCACAACCCTTATAAACCTGCATACACTTTGCAAAACACAAGAGAACCCAGGCAATACAGACAGTTAAGCTTGACATTTTATAAAACAAACCAAACCAACCAACCAAAGAAAAAAAAAAAAGCTTTGATCGTTTAAAAAAAAACATAATATAAACAAGCAGCAAAAAGGTAAATGGCGCTAAGTATGGTGATTTAAAACAGAAAACAAAACAACAAAAAAAAGTGTAGCTGTTCAATGGTAATGCGATTTGTCCTCGGGGAATGCAGCCAGAAAAAAATCACACGGATAGATCTGTTGTGTCGAAGAAACTGTACAAACTGTAAATACAATAATACAACGCATTACAATACAGCTTAATACACTAGAATGCAGTGACGTACATTACAAGACGATACAATACGATACAAATGCAATACATCCTAGCAAAGCTTGCTGTGATGACCAAAGGAAACAGTAAAAAAACGTAAGAGGTTTCGCTGTGTCAGGGAGGGGGCGCGCGCGATGGAAGCCTTGTCTATCCTTCTCCTTCTGCCGCCTCAGTCTGTCCTGATCTGAATTAGGGTACCTGTGGATTGCCAGGTGGACAGAGAAAGGCTTTCAGGAACAGTAAAAACGTAAGAAGCGGTTTCGCTGTGTCAGGGGTCAGAGGGGGCCTTGCGATGGAAGCCTTTGTCTATCCTTCTTCCTTCTGCCGCCTGCAGTCTGTCCTGATATGAATAGGTACCTGTGGATTGCCAGGTGGACAGAGAAGGCTTTCAGGCCGTAGGAAACCCGCCCCCCCCCTCCACCCCCCTCACCCCCCCATCCCATCCCCCGTGTGGCTCGTTCTTACCAGTTGACAGCACTCCCCTTAACAGGTGATTCGAACTCACGAGCGCCCAGTTCAGCCGACAAAAATGCTGTGACCATTTGGCCACGGGCCCTCAGCGTCACACAAAGTTATGGAATAGGCAGGCCAGTGTTCCTTTACAGAATCAAGAATATGTAATTGATTCCCAACGGACCAAATGAATATGAAGAACGAAAGAATAAGAACAGGGTACGAAGAGAGAGAGAAGAGACAAAAAAGGAGTTATTTCCGACGCATGTTTCCCGGTATCGCGTGAAAACTATCAGTCCTCTAAATCAGAGAGAGAGAGAGAGAGAGGAGAGAGAGAGAGAGAGAGAGAGAGAGAGAGAGAGAGAGGAAGACAGACAGACAGACAGACAGACAGACAGAACGAGCCGAAACATAGACAAACAGACAGATACAGGAAAGCCCGAACAATAGAGAAACAGAGAGATACAGGCAAAACGGAATAAAGAGAACACACACACACACACACACACACACACACACACACACACACCACACACACACACACACACACAAATAGAGAGAGAGAGGAAGACACAGACAGACAGAGGCTTAGAGAGACACAAAACAAAGACACAGACAAAGAAAAAAAAAAAATGCAGAAATATGGAAGAGAGCGGGAGTTGGGGGGGGTGAGGGTGGTGCGTGAGGACACGGAAGAAAAAGGAGAGGGAGCGGGAGTGAGTGAGTGTGTGTGTGTGTGTGTGTGGGTGTGTGTGTGTGTGTTGTGTGTGTGTGGGTGTGGGTGTGTGTGTTGGGGGGGGTGGTAAAGAGGAGTGTGAGAGTAAGAGACAGATACAAAGAGGAGAGAGAGAGAAGGAGAGAGGAGAGAGGGAGGAGAGGAGAGAGAGCGAGGAGAGGAGAGAGAGAGAGAGAGAGGGAGAGAGAGCGAGAGAGAGAGAGAGAAGAGAGGAGAGAGAGAGAGAGAGAGAGATGGCATGATATGGATAACAGAAGAGATTGAGATTCAGATTCAGATGATTTGTTAACATAATAGGCCAAGGCCCCCAATGAAAGGGTGTGTGAACACACAAAGCAACGAGAGTTACATCAATACCATTACATTACGAAACAAAACTAAAATAATTCGAAGGCACAATTTCGAGAACTGAAAATATTTCTGTACTTACAGGAGAGAGAGAGAGAGAGAGAGAGAGAGAGAGAGAGAGAGAGAGAGAGAGAGAGAGAGAGAGAGAGAGAGAGAGAGAGAGAGAGAGAGAGAATAAAGAACAAAAAGAGCAATACCTTACCACACAGGAAGACGGAATTCGATGTCTTAAAGGACAAGAAAGGGAACAACGCAGCACTCTTGAGAACACTTTCTACACAGGGACCAGCACCACATAATCCAGGCAATTTTTTTTTCTTTAAGAACCAGAACAAATCCTTCTCCTCAACTCCAATGAACTACTGGTCACCGCCCCCCCACAAGTACGGTCAATGTCCGCTTGTGTCATGAGGAGGGGAAGAAAATCAGAAGAAAAAGAAACAAAATCATGTATGAATAATGATAACGATAACGCGAACCTTAGCACCTACGTGAACCTATATATCACATGAAAAAACAGTAAAAAGAAATGGAACTTTTAAAAATACGGTTTGTTCCGTGTTACTTTTTTCACATGAATACCTGGAAGTTCAATGACTCACTTCCTGAAATTCAACAGCGACATGTTTTTTTTTTTTTTCTTTCTTTGTTTCTTTTTTGTAAGTAGGGTTAGCGGAGCTGCCTTGATTGGTTGAGGGGAGAGCAATAAAATGAGAGAAAGAAGATCGACGGGAGGAGGGAAGAGTTCGCCAGCGAAGGCGCGCGTGCAGTGCGCGTGAGAAAGTCGAAGCCACGCGCGCAAGTTGATCAGGCGTGCGAGAGAGGGAACCTCTTGCAAAATGACCCCGATCTCTCCATCCGACCACACTGAACGGAATCTCTCTCTCTCTCTCTCTCTCTCTCTCTCTCTCTCTCTCTCTCTCTCTGTCTCTCTCTGTCTGTCTGTCTGTCTGTCTGTCTGTCTGTCTGTCTGTCTGTCTCTCTCTCTCTCTCTCTCTCTCTCTCTCTCTCACACACACACACACACACACACACACACACACACACACACACACACACATACACACACACACACACACACACACACACATACACACACACACACACCACACACACACACACACACACACACACACGCACACACGCACACACGCACACACACACACACACACACACACACACACACACACACACACACACATTCATTTTCTGTTTGGATCTATGGTGGGAAGATAGGAAGGTACAAATCTGTGGCGGCGGCGGAAGGAGGAAATAAAAGGGGAGAGACGGGCAGGTGGTGTGGTGGTGGTAGTGGAGGTGTATGAGCTGGATGCTGAAGACACAAAACATGTGTTTACTTAGCTGTTGTCTGTGTTAAAATACAGATCGCATCTCTCTCTCTCTCTCTCTCTCCTCTCTCTCTCTCTCTCTCTCTCTCTCTCTCTCTCTCTCTCTCTCTCTCTCTCTCTCAACAAATTTATAGGCGCATTATAGTGCAGTTTTATCTTATGAATTACTACGCAGATATAGCAAGGGTAACAGAAGGAAAAAAGATTGGTTTCACGAAGGTTCTTAAAAACGTAATTAAGCACAACACGAGACAAAAGGACAATAACCAAATAAAGACAGTTTTAAAGGAAATCTAAAGAAGAAAAGAAATCAAGGCAAGAATTAGAAGATGCTGCTTTATTAAAAGAATGAGTGGGGATGGTGGTGGTGGTGGTGGGGGCTATAAATTTTTGTTACACAGAAAGAAAACAAAATGATCGAGGGAAATTACAAAAACCCGATTCTAGCTTTCAACACATTCCTAGAACGCATTATGACTGATGCACTCTACGATCATGTCAGCGTAATCAGCTTTGGAGGAAGAACCAGCACAAACCTTCGACTTACAGATGACACCGATGGTTTGGAGGCTGTGAACAAGCACTTGCAAGCTTGTCGGACGGATGTAACATAAACAAGATACGGCCTGGATACCAGTGGCGCGAAGACTCACACTATCATCAATATGGATGTAAGTGTTCATGGTCAGAGGGCTTAGTCTGTTCAGCAGTTCACTTACCTGAGATCCATCACTAGCAGTGAATGTCCAGACCAGAAATCATCTCAAGGGCAGCGAAAACAACCACCACGGTACTGTCATGGTCAAAAAAAAAAAGAACAGAAATCATCAAATAACCGTCGTAAACTGAAAATCATCTTTTTGAGGATGCTCAGAAGATTTTAGTCCTACAGGTGGTCTGGGAAAAAAATTTAACAGAAATCATCAAATGTAATTTCTTCTGAGTCATCCTCAAAGTCTTCAGAAACATGATGACATCAATACATGAAAACACAATACCAGACCAGGCCCTGGCGTTGTTTGTATATACCATTTGTCTTTCATTTGCATTTTATTCAAACCTGAAGGATGGTCTGGGACCGAAGAAACCGAAACGTGATGATTTATGACTTTCTTTTTTTTCCAAATGTAATTCTTCTGAGCATCCTCAAAGAATGTGTTGAAATAAAGACATCAGCAGTCAAACATCATCTGTACCACGTAAATCTCCATGAAATGACAAGACCAGGCCCTGGCGTCCACCAGTATATACCATCTTCCAATCAAAGCATGCAAGACATGAGACCCTCAGCATCTGGCAAGAAGAAACCAAGCTATGGAAATGAGATGTTACCGCAAGACCCTCACCATCAGGCATACTGACCATACTACCAATCAAATGAGATGTTACTGCAAGACCCTCACCATCAGACATACTGACCACACTACCAATCAAATGAGATGTTACCGCAAGACCCTTACCATCAGACATACTGACCACACTACCAATCAAATGAGATGTTACCGCAAGACCTTCACCATCAGACATACTGACCACACTACCAATCAAGAAGTCATACCATCAGGCAGCACACAGACCATAGGAAACTCTGCTGACACCAGTCAAGAGCACAAAACGACGCTGGTATTATCATGTAACAAGATTCACTGGCACTGCTAAAACAAAACAAAACAAAACAAAACAAAACAAAACAAAACTATGACGGACCGACGACTTGCAGGAAAGACAGGGAAAAGAGGTGCAGAGGCCTGGGCTTTGGGCATGGCACACAACAGATAGAACTGGAGAAACTTGCTGAAATGTTCGTTATGGTGCCCAAATGACTCTCTGCGGCGTCATAGGTCAAGAAGAAGAGAAGAAGAAGAATGCGAAGAAGAAG
>JADBJO010000066.1:1094592-1104592 GCA_016801955.1 Conus betulinus
TACGTGTCGCACACAATTCGGGTGCTGGCTTTGCTCAGATAGAGCAGCAGTCTGGATTGTACATACACACACACACACACACACACACACACACACACACACACACACACACTGAGGCATACAGGCACACTAGAAAAGGATGTTTGTGATGAAATAACTGACACATAATGCACTCAAGAACACATACTGATATCAGAGAGAGAGAGAGAGAGAGAAGAGAGAGAGAGAGAGAGAGAGAGAGAGAGAGAGAGAGAGAGAGAGAGAGGAGAGAAACGTGAACACACGCACACACACGCACACGCGCGCGCGCGCGCGCGCGTGCGCGCACACACACTTAAAGGCTGCTGAGTATTTAGTAAAAATTCCTGAGAACATGACTAGAGCCAGAAGCAAAAACCTAATGAGCAAGACGGCTAAAGAACACTCTGATGAGAAAAACCCAACAACCAGCCCCACAAGGACGAGGTCTTCCTCTATACGGAAAAGTTTTTTTCCAGTCGGCAACGACCGTTTGGACAGGCCCGAGAAAATAGTGGAAACAGAGTCAATCGGCGATGGCAAAAAAGAAGAAAATGAACAAGCCGTAAGTAGAATTATGTTCCTTGAACGAACCGTATCGATACTGAATGAAAAAGTATCAAAGCTAGAAGACACAATTCGGCTGCAAACCGAACTGATAAAAAGATACTTTAATTTAGAAGAAAAAAAAAAGTGTGTTACGGAACGCGCAAACGCAGACTGAAACCGAGAAACGCGCGTCTTATGCCGAAGCTGCCAAGGCTGGGACATTGTTATCGTCCCCTAAACAGCCCTCACCTTCAAACCACCCACATAAAACAGCAAAAAACAAAATCAACAGAAAGAAGGAAAGAAAATGCGATGGACATAGAAAGAAGACTGAAGAAAAAAAGAAGTGATGACGCAAAAGCAAAGACCAACCACTTACGTCATGTGGAAAATTTCACAGAACAAAAACCTTCCAAAAAGAGCGTAAAATCAGATCTGCCTAGGGTGTGTGTTTCTACACGATTCCATAGCCAACAAAATCGATAGCAAGAGGTTGGGAAATTCGTACTGCTTCAGAGCAACATCCAAAAAGGCGTATGTAGCAGAGGAGCTTTCAAGAATGTTCAAGGCTGAAAGTGATTCTACAAAACCTATGAAATATGACGCTCTAGTCATCCACACAGCAATAAATGACCTGAAAAAGAAGTCTCCTGAAGACTGCTGTAGAGACTTTGTTGTAAACATTAAAACAATTGTTAAGAGTCATCCTGATCTTAAAGTAGTGGTCAGCAAAGTGTGCCCTATCAGAAACAAAGATCTGAACATCAAAGCAGAACTGTTCAATGCTCTTGTCATGCAACAGCTAGCTGATTTCAACAACATCACTTTCGTGGGGGGCATTCCAATCTAACAACCAGCCCGCGACATCTTCAGGATGGTCTTCATCCCACCTTCCTCGAACCAGTAAGATGGCAGCTAACATCGGGCGCCACGTGAGAGACCTGTTTCTGGAGGAAGCCCAAGAAAGCAGCCAGGTTCCAGCACCACCCACCCAGACCGTTCCCTGTGTACTACGACGACCTGTTGTACGCTCCCAATTCATGGATGAACAGATTTGCTGTGTTGAGTGATTGTTGATCCATTTTCTGGGGATTTCTCTCTGAGAGAGGGTGGAATAATTTTTGCAAAATACCAGCACCTTCTTGACTGTTAGTTTTGTTTTGAACAAGGTGCCATCTTGTAATCTCATCACTTTTGTAATTAACCTCATTATCATAAGAACATCAATCCCATAAATCAATTCTTTCTTTTATTACTGCGAATACCATTATATTAGTTAGCTAATTGACACAGTTTGTTATCTTCGTTATTTACTGTTTTAAATATTATAAAAAGTTTTTTTTTTTTTTTTTTATTTAGGACACATACATTTTTCATTCTTCAGACAGCATGACGAAACATTCGAATTTGAAAATATTGCAATGGAACTGCAGATCAATATCAACAAATATTCACGAACTGATTCAACATCTCTCAGATCATACGTATCAAGTGTTAACATTACAGTCTTTAAATGTAACTGAACAAAAAATTCCAAAATTACGAAACTTCTATTACCCTCCAATATTCCAAACTAGCAACGAAACAGGGAGGGTTACTACTGCACTATATATCCAAGAAAAGGTTGAATATTTTGAAATAGAGCCACCCATTTCAAAGAATATTAAAACCATTAATGCATGTGCAGCAAAACTGAAGCTCAACGAAGTACTTACATTAAACGTTTTGTTTCCATTTATTTGCCAAAAGGTCCTGACAATGAAAACACAGAATGGCTTCGCGCTATACCGAACCAGCATGAAAAATGGTTAATAGCAGGTGATTTTAACTCACATGCCCCGTTTTGGGATAATGAATGCGAAAGAGTAACACACAATCGTTTTGTTGGAAATATAGTAGACTCTCTTCACTGAGTCTGTTAAATGATGGCAGTGTAACAAGAATACCTGATATTTCACACCATCGAGCAACAGCAATTGATTTAACACTTATATCTCCTGCTATGCTCCAAGCTGTGAGTGGTCTACCTTCAAAGATCCTCTTGGTAGTGATCATTTGCCAATAATTATTACCATTAAGGGTAAACAATCTGTTCAAAACTGCGATAAAGATAAGATCCCAAATATATAATATAATAAAGCTGTTTGGGATAAATTTGAAAACATACTCTCTACTTACAATTGTGAAGAGATATTGTCTGATAACATTGACGCAAGCTACGCGAATTTTGTTGATATTGTTTTACATGCAGCTGATCTATCAATACCAAGGTGCAATACTGACGCATCAAACAAATATGCAGGCAATGTATGGTGGAATGCTACTTGTGAAGAAGCAAGAGAAAAAAAGATGCAGGCCTATAAAATATATTTAAAAGATAAGAAAGATCCTGACAAAATTGCTGAAAAGAACAGAGCAAAAAATCATAGTAACAGAGTAATCGAAAAGGTCAAGGAGCAATATTGGTCAAATTTCTGTGAAAGTGAAGTACATGACCACAAAGATCTTCAGAAAACATGGAAAAAATTGAAAGACATAAAAAAATGGAATCAGTCTTCCTGAATATCCCATAACATTAGAAAATAATGAGTTTCCATCAAAATTTGAAAAGGCTGAAGCATTTGCAAATATTTTTGCAAAAAATAGCAACAGGGAGGGCCTGACAGAAAAACAAAAGATATTCAGAGAGAAAATGGAGGATAAGGAAACGCATGAAAAAAGTCCCATTAACAGTCACTACACAAACGCTCCCCTTACATTTCAAGAAGTAAAGGATGCAATTTTCTCTATATTGGTTCGAAAAGAAAATCAGTGGGACCAGATGCGATTTCCAATGAAATGATAAAGCATTTGCCAGTTAATTTCACAATGTTTCTGAAGTTATTTTTTTCAGAAATGTTGGTCTGAAGGGCTTCAACCATCTTTGTGGAAAAATCGATTGTAACCCCTATCCCTAAAGAGGGCAAGTCAAAATCAGACAAGAACAACTACACTACAGGCCAATTGCTCTCACTTCACACGTGGGAAAACTTATGGAAAAGATTATTCTAAAAAAAAGACTTGAACATTATTGTGAAAAAAATGTATAATACCAATACAACAGGCTGGCTTTAGAAAGGGTAGATCTACAGTTGACCATCTTGTAAAAATTACAACACAGGTAAAACATCAATTCGCACGTAGGAAAAATGTACTTGCCACGTTTTTTGATATTAGAAAGGCATATGACCAAGTCTGGCACTCAAAACTTCTGAACAAATTGAAGTTAATAGGTCTCTCGGGGTGTATGTATGTACAATTACTTAAAAACCTTTTTAAGTGATAGAACAATACAGACGAAGGTAGGAAATGTATATTCTAATGAAAGACATATCCAGATGGGAATCCCGCAAGGTGCTGTGATAGCTCCTATCCTGTTTCAATATTTTGATCCATGATCTTCCTAAATCATTATCAAAAAATGTTGAACTAGTGCATATGCGGATGATATCTGTATATGGATGAAAGTTACTTTAAAACGTCACACACCAGTTAGATCAATCAACTATATCAAAAAGATATATCAAAATGAACTAGATAAAATTAGTAGGTACACATGACTGAAAATGGACTGGCCCTTTCAGCTGAAAAATCGCATATGGTTCTGTTCAATACTGGTTATGATCCTAATCCTCTGCCTTCATTTTCAAATAGATGGATTGTGCCTTGAATATAAAAAAGTCGTAAAATTTTTAGGAGTAAATTTAACTTCTAAATTGAGCTGGAATTATCACATACAAACTATTCTAACAAAAGCTAAGAAAACTTTAAATTTTTTGAAAATGGTGAGTCAACAGTCCATCATGGGGTAAAGACAGTAAAGTATATTACCACATTTAGCTACTGCGCTTGTACGATCAAAATTATCCTATGCCCAGGAGACATTTTTTTCAGCCCCCAAAATGTTTAATTAAAAAGTTGCAGCTATTGATAGTAAAGCTTACAACAAGATAGCTCTTGGCGTCCCGGTTCATGCATCAACTTAAGAACTTATATGGAGATCGGAATATTGCCTTTTGAAGAAAATATGAAACTTGCATGTGCAAAATATTTTAAGAAGTCATACACTACAAAATCTTAATACCAGTGAAACTGAATTAAAATCAGAAATAAATTTTCCTAAACGGGCACACAAAAAATCGATTCTCTAAAATCGATAGCCTCATACACATCTGACTTATTTACAAAAGCAGGCACAGCACCTCAAAAACGTAGCTCCTCGGGTGTCTTTTAGCACTATCCCGGAATGGGAACTTAGTAGAGCAAATTATGACATAGACCATACAAGTTTTTTAAAAAAAGTGATGGACCCTTGCTGCCAACGTATGTTAAGTCACATATAAATGAAACTTATATAATCATCTTAAAATTTATACAGATGGTTCTGTACTAGACAATCATTTGTCTGGTTCAGCATTCATAATTCCATCCTTAAAAATAGAGAAGGTTACCACCTTGGTAAGAATATTTCCATATTTACTGCGGAACTTGTTGCCATTATTATGGGCATTAAATTTCTTCTTGATTTTCAGTTTCCTGCATTTCAAATACTACTTTGCGTTGATTCAAAATCAGTCCTGCAAGCTCTAAAATTTTTCAAATACAAGTGTGAGAGCAGAACTCATATTAGAAGTCTACCACTTAATAATTCATTTTTTTGCATTTACCTGGTTCCTACGTCGATTTTTGTTTGGGTTCCATCACACTGTGGATTATCTGCGAATGAAAAAAGGGTAGACCAATTAGCCAAAAAAGCTGCTATCACTGAGACTGATTTAAATTATAGTCTTTTAAAAGACGTATCCTGGAACTCTATTTCAAATAAACGAAAAGGCACCAAAAACAAAAAGGGGATATTATTTAACACAAGATATCAGACAAAAAACAGGTATCAAGAATCTCTACCAAGAGCGGATTTTAAAAGTTTGATTTTTAGATTGAGGCTTGATGCCTTTAAAAAACCAAATTCTGTAAACACGTGACTTGTATTTGTGGCCCAGCAAATCACTCCGTTCCATCTACTTTTTTTTTGTGCGATAGAATGAACCCTACTTACCTGCTTGGTTGTTGAACACTGAACCGTCGATGTCAGTCTTTGAAGAAGACGTCATCTCCAACGAATCAAACATTTTTGAAGTTGTTCAAGGACTGATTAAGAGCCCTTATTTAGTGTTTTTACTTTTTAAGTTTTTGAATTCAGTTATGTGGAGGTTTTTTTGTTTTTTTTTTTTTTTTTTTTGTTTTTTTTTTTTTTGGGGGGGGGGGGGGGTTTGGGGGGGGGGGGGGGGGGGGGAGGGGGGGGGGGGGGGGGGGGGGGGGGCAGGGTGGGGGGGGGGGGGGGGGAGGGCGGTTGGGGTTTTTGTTTGTTTGTTTGTTTTTTAAATTATTATTTTTTTTGGTTTTAAATCTGGGGGGCCTAATTTGTTTGTTTGTTTTTTACATTATTATTTTTAATTTTAGACCTTTACGTACCATTTACGCATAATCCCTACGTACGCCCTACAAATTCAACACCAACCATCGCATGCATACACCCCAAAACACAACGCACACATACACACACACACTTACCATACTGTCTAAGATCACTGTTAAGTGATAGACGTTAAATTAAAGAACGAACGAACACACACACACACACACACACACACACACACACACCACACACACACACCACACACTCACTCCAAAAACACACAACACACACACACACACACACACACACACACACACACCACACACACACACACATGCACGCGCATATGCACACAAAGAAAAAAAAAAATCTCTCTTTCTCTCTCCGTCTTCTGTCTGTCTTCTCTGTCTCTGTCTGTCTGTCTCTCTCTCTCTCTCTCTCTCTCTCTCTCTCTCTCTAATGGACATACACTTACACCAGTACACTCCCCCCCCAACACCTCCCTCTGTCTGTCTGTCTGTTTTCTCTGTGCCTGTTTTGTCTGTCTGTGTCTGTCTCTGCATCTCTGTCTGTCTTCTCAATCCTCTCTCTCTCCATCTCTCTCTCTCTCTCTCTCTCTCTCTGCCTCTCCATTCTCTGTCTGTGTCTGTCTGTGTGTCTGTCTATCTGTCTGTCTGCTCTGTCTGTCTGTCTCTCTCACTCTCTCTCTCTCTCTCCTGCTCTCTCCCTTCTCTCCGACTCTCTCTCCGCTCTCCTCTCTCTCTCTCCTCTCCTCTCTTCTCTCTCTCTCCTCTCTCCTCTCTCTCCTATCTCCTCTCTGTCATTCACTCTCCCCTCTCTCCTCTCGTCTCCTCTCCCGTCCTATCTCCTCTCTCACCTGTCCTCGCTCCTCTCCTCATCCCTCTTTCTCTCCTCTCACTCTTGCTCCTCTCTCTCCTCTCTCTGTCTCCTCCTCTCTCTCTCACTCTCTCTCTCTCCCTCTCCTCTCTCCTCTGTCATCTCTCTCTCGCTCCTGTCTCTCTCTCTCTCTCTCCTCGGGTCATCTCTCTGTCCTCTGGTCTTTATCACACTCTTCTCTCCTCTCTCTCTCTCGGCTCTCTCTCTCCCTCTCACTCTCTCTCCGTCTCTCTCTTCACTCTCTCTGTCCTCAATTGTCTCTTCTCTTTCAGACTTCTTCCACCGTCCCTCTCCGCATGAGTTTCTTCTAAAGCATCTCTTTTAACAGCCCCCCTCCTGCGCTTCTGCCCATATTTTTCTCTTTTTCCGTCCCCTCTTCATTTTTCCCTGCAATTCAATTCTCGGACTTTCCTTCTTTCCCGAGAAAAACATTCGTGATGAAAGTAATGTTAGAATAAGCATGACAACAAAAGAAAGAACAGAAAGGAAAGAACACACGTACTCGGACTTGAAATGATGAAAAACAAAACCATAGAACAGATGAAGCAAGCTATAGGAATGAACACAATGAAGAAGAATGACAGAAAACAAACAACATCAACAACACACAACAGAAAAGACGAAACTAAGTGGTAGAATGAAGAAGAAAAAAAAAAAAAGCAAACACGGGAAGAAGGAGAGACATAGAAGAGGGGAAAAACGAGAGAAAGAGTTAGGAAAAACACACAAAGAAACAAAAGATGTACTGGTCCATCTCTCAAGCTTGATTGTACAGGCTCGTCAGAAAAGAGAAGCCCCCATCTCTCCTCTCTCTCTCTCTCTCTCTCTCTCTCTCTCTCCTCTCTCTCTCTCTCTCTCTCCTCTCTCTCCCTCTCTCTCTCTCTCTCTCTGGAAATGACTACAATGGTCGTCATGTTGTGTGTATTGAGCGGTCTTTCCATCGCTGAAGGGATAGCCTGTCTTGTCCATTCCTCCTGCGCTTTTCGCGCGCTCGGTGCGTTACGTTGAGTTTTGCAATATACGCGCACATGTGCGTGTATGTTTAAGAGAGGAAGGAAGGAAATGTGTGTGTGTGTGTGTGTGTGTGTGTGTGTGTGTGTGTGTGCGCGTGCGTGCGTGCGTGCGTGCGTGCGTGCGTGTGTGTGTGTGTGTGTGTGTGTGTTGACTGAGTGAGCGTGTGTGGGATTCACTGTGCAAGTGTGTGTTGGCTGTTTTGGGGTGAGTGTAGACATGAATTTGGAGAAAAAATATGCAACGGAAGGGAAACAAACAAAACAAACAAACAAAGAAAAAAAAAAAAAAAAGAAGGAGAAGGATAAAGAAGGAAATCATAGGGAAGAATCAGATAAAGGGAAAAAGAGAAAGAAGAGAGAGAGAGAGAGAGAGAGAGAGAGAGAGAGAGAGAGAGAGAGAGAGAGAGAGAGATGGGAGACATAACATAAGAGAATAAATGAAGAAAAAAAAAGAAAAGACAAAGAAGGAAAATAAATCACGGCAAACGGTAAGCAAAGAACAATAACAATGACAGAAAGAGAGAAAAACAAGAGGAAAAGAAAGAAAGAAAGAAAGAAAGAAGAAGAAGGAAGGAAGGGCCGGTGAAGGGGAGAAGACATTAAAGAAAAAGAAGGAAAAAATAAAGAAAACTAAGAGAAAGAAAGGAGAAGAAAAAAAAAAAATCGGTAACTAAAAGGAAGGACGAAACGAAATAACACAAAGAAAGCAGGAAAAGAAAAAGAATGAAAGAAAACATCGAAAAAAAACAAACAAACAACAACAAAAAATGAAAACAAAAGTTTAAAAGGAGAAGTAGAAAGGGTGGAGAAAGAAAAGCAAGGATAAGAATGAGAAAGGTACAAAGGACTGAAAAACAAACATCAAAAGAAAGAGAAACAAAGAATGTGAACACAATAAAGAGAAATAGAAGCGAAAAAGAGAAGGAAAAAAAAAATAGAAAAGAAGAGTAGCTGACCATTTGCTATACCGACAGCAAGTCACAAGGCCTGATGTGGCTGCTTCTAAGAACAGCACAGGAGCCGCCACGAGCAACATGAAAGCAATGGCCCTGTAGATACACAGATGAGACAGTTGGAGAAAAAAAAAAAAAAAACCTACACAGATAGATACCTTCTCCGCATCTCTATCCCGTCCCCCCCACCCCCACCGTCCATCCCTCAACTCATCCCCACCCAAGAAAAATAAGACAAGTCTATGTTTTGGAGTGGGTGGATTTGTCAGTGACACCGAAGAGAAGCTGGTGTCTTGGGAATCCACTGCTACTTACTGTGTGTGTGTGTGTGTGTGTGTGTGTGTGTGTGGTGTGCTATCAAGGACAAATGTTGCCTCCTGAAAGGGAACAGAGAGGTACACTTAACGGTGATCTCTCCTCTCTGCACACCCGACGCCTTCCCCCGGGCAAAGAACAATAAGGCGGTGTAGCGTGTCTCCGACAGCTCTGAAGGATGGATCATATATCACCTGAAGAACAAGAGTCGCCACATTTCAGTACATGTCCTCCTCTTAGACAGCCCCTGGTGGTCTCTTTCACTCGGTGTCAAAGAAACCAATCACGCCAAGTTAGGGTTGGTGACCAGTGACCAGTGATACCTCTATATGTTTGCTCTGAGGATACGGTGCTCAGTCCTGTTCATCAATGGTTACCGTCTGCTTTATAACTTGTCCCATCGTGGAAAGCAACAGTTCCCAATGTTCCAGGTGTTCGGATGCTCCAGAACCGGCTAAATCCCTCTAAAACTTGAGACAGACTACCTATAAATCAATCATTGAGCTCACTAAGTGCATGCTGAAGTTTAACAGCGATTGTGTTGTCAAGTAATCTTATATACAATACTCACTAGATATGGTAAGTATGTTTGGATAGTTTAGTTCGAGGTGAAATTGAAGCAAGGAATAAACATATACACCACACGGAATTTAATGACAATACTTGGTTTAACAGCACGTAGTTATAGTAAGAAAAGGTGTGAACTTATTGATCAAAGGAAAAGTTTTGTGTCTGTTCTCTTTATGTGAGGTCAATGAACTTTTGAAAAACCTGAATCTTTATTTAGATGACATCCACGC
>JADBJO010000066.1:1112092-1114592 GCA_016801955.1 Conus betulinus
AAAAGGAAAAGGAAGAAAGAAAAGAAAGAAGGGGGGAAAAGAAAGAAGAAACGGAAAGAATAAGAGAAGAAAAGTGTGTGTGTGTGTGTGTGTGAAGGGGGGGGGGGGGGAGAAAAAGGAAGTGTTAAGGAGGAAGGAAAGTAAAGGAGAAAGGAAATAGGAGGACAGAAAGTAAATGAAAGAACGCAAGGAGGACAACATAAAATAACTAATAAAAGATTTGCAACGAAAGCCAAGAGAAGAAAAAAAATGAAAGAAAAAAAAAAATAATAAAAAGAGACGAGGCATTTCTGACCGTGTTCCATTCTGGCAGCAAGTCGCAAGGCTTCGTGAAGCTGAAGCTGAAGAATTGCTCTGGAAGGAAGCTGGAACGAGCAACATGTGAGCAATGGCACAATGGATGCACAGTAGATGGATTAGTTTTTAAAAAAAAGCCAAATACAGACCCCTCCTGTTCCGCCTCCAGCCCCTACCCCCACCCACCATTCACACCCCACCCCCCCCCCCCCGAAATAAAAAAAGGCGAGTCTCTACATGTTTTATGGGTGGACTCCACAGTGACACCGAAAAGTAGCTGGTACCTTGGGAATCCATAGTCACTTACCGTCGTTCTCTCTGTCTTTGTCTGTCTGCCTGTCTGTCTGTCTGTCTGTGTGTCTGTCTCTGAATGTGCGCGCGCGCGCGCGCGCGCGCGCGCGTGTGTGTGTGTGTGTGTGTGTGTGTGTGTGTGTGTGTGTTTAGCATCCTTTCGGACATGGAAAGGATATTGCTTATCTTGTCCATTCCTCCGACCCAGTTTGTTCTCTTTTCTGTTTGCCTTTGCCTTCGCCAGATGATCTGTGTCTGAGAGTTTAAAGTTAAATGAGTCAGTGTGCATGTGTGTGTGTGTGTGTGTGTGTGTGTGTGTGTGTGTGTGTGTGTGTGTGTGTGTGTGTGTGTGTGTGTGTGTGTGTTGTGTGTGTGTGTGTGTTTCTTGTTCTTCTTGTTGTTCTTGTTGTTGTTCTTCTTCTTCAGTCAGTTTAACGTCTTCCCACTTAAAGTGATTTCAAACGGATTGTATAATAGCGCGCGCTCGCACGCGTGTGCGCGCGCGCGCGTGTGTGTGTGTGTGTGTGTGTGTGTGTGTGTGTGTGTGTGTGTGTGTGTGTGTGTGTGTGTGTGTGTGTGTGTGTGTGCGTACGTGCGTGCGTGCGCGCGCGTGTGTCTGTGTGTGCGTGTGTCTTGTTTGGGTGCGTGCGTGTGTGTGTGCGTGTGTGTGTGTGTGTGTGTGTGTGTGTGTGTGTGTAACGTCTTTGTCGTGATATTAGACGGGTGTGTGTGTGTGTGTGTGTGTGTGTGTGTGTGTGTGTGTGTGTGTGTGTGTGTGTGTGTGTGTGTGTGTGTGTGTGTGTGTGTGTGTGTGTGTGTGTGTGTGTGTGTGTGTGTGTGTGTGTGTGTGTGTGTGTGTGTGTGTGTGTGTGTGTGTGTGTGTGTGTGTGTGTGTGTGTGTGTGTGTGTGTGTGTGTGCGTGTGTGTGTGTGTGTGTTTTGTAATTTCTTTTTGTGTGTGAGGAGTTGTTGAAAGATAAAGACAAATTCCTACTGTACTTCGTAATAGATGTGGGGCATAACGAACAAAGTAAAGCATAATTATTTAAAATTTTTGGTAAAGTCAGTGGAGTCGATCTATTATGTGAGATATTAGAACCAGCTTTGAGCACTGTATTCTTTACTCTTGGACAGTCTAGTAGTAGGTGACGTACACTAAGCGTTTTCCCACACATGCATGTAACATTTTTACTGTATTTGGTTCGAAGTGAATTTAAACGCATCCTATGAATTAAAGTTACTACCTCTCTAGATGTCGTATTTTCAAATTTGTCTAATTGAGTTTTGGGGTGGATGTCGGGATTTGGTTGTATACGATTGTGATAATATTGGCTCTCTGTGTCTTCCCATGATCTCTTGAAACTGTAAAAGGATGCTCTAGTAATTAAAGTATAACATTCTGATAGGTCTAGCGGAATGTTCAGAGTAGTCGTTCCTTCAATGTTGCGAGCTGCCTCCGAGCAGCTTGATCAACTTTCTCATTTGTTGAAATTCCACAATGTGAGGGCACCCAACAGAAGGTCACATTTATTCTTTTCATCGATAGGAGATGTGTCACATAATTAATTTCTGTAATAGTCTCACAGCGGATCTTTGGATTTAGAGACTGTAAGGCAGAAAGCGCGCTGACTTGGAATCACTGCACAGTAAAAGTTGACAGTTTTCTATGGAAGACTGTAAAACATACTTAGGGACATTAAAACAGCAACTAATTCTGCAGTAAATATTGACAAGTGTTTGCCAAGATAACATAATTCCTCCACTTTTAATTTTGGTATTATGAAAGCTGCTCCTGCTCTCCATGGTCATCTAACACTGAACCATCTGTAAAAATTTGCAGATGATCCTTATATTGATTTTCCAAATGAGAATTTACATATTTTTTTTAAAAGATATGGTGGATCGTTTTTGTT
>JADBJO010000066.1:1122092-1129592 GCA_016801955.1 Conus betulinus
CTTTGATCTTGGCAACATCGCCACCATGGATATGTTTCCGCAGTCAGTAATATTTGCGCTGGCGTTGATTAAGAAAAGCTTTCATCTTTTATCCATAATCAATAAACACTGCCCATACCATTTCCCTAGTTTTGATCAGTTTTCTGCAAACAATATAGAGGTCTGGTCCCGAACATTCCTCCGCCTTTGACACACTTTCCTTCCTTCAAACCCCAGGTTCTGCAATATTCATACTTGCTATAATTTTGGCTTCGTCTTAGACCTGTTTTCAGCGATCAGTATTGTTTGCCGTCAACGTTTTCTTGGAATGATTTGTGTTTTGAAATCGATAGCCATCTCCCTGATGTGGGTGATCTCCTTAGCAATGACTTGATTTCTGCAATAAATAACGACTTTCCCTGATTAGAGGTCATTTCTCTTCCTTTGAGCTGCTTTCTTCTTTCAACAACGTCTGTCCTGATTGTGACAGTGTCGCCAGCTTTCATCTAATCAATGCAATCAATAATAAATTGCTTTTACTTTGACAGTTTTTCAAACTCTGATTTTGAAAATATCGGTATCGTTGAACTGCTGTCTGAAACACGATAATGATGTGCCTTTATTTTGAGTCTCGTGAACAAAACTTTTTTTGTAATCAATAACGATCTACCCTGAAGATAACTCCCCAAACTTGTTTTTAATGTCATTTATGCATTTGCTTTTTCATTTCATATATTTCTGTCTCATCATGGGTGACTTGGTACTATGCCATGAAAGAGGTGTTCACTGGATCAGGCACAGCAAATCCAGGTTTTATATGCCAGTCGAGATGTCAGCTTTAGATGTCTGTGTGCGTGATGTTGTTGATGGATGGAGGAATGAAGCGTTGGGCTGGCGCACGAGCCACAGGCACGAATGGGTGTATCGGGTAGAGTGGTGATGGGTGGTGGGCAGCGGCGATGGCGGTGGTGGTGGGGGTGATGGTGATGGTGGAGGTGGTAGGGGATGCATGATTGCGCGGATGATGTGTGCCACGGCTGCGGCAGAGCAGTGTGGAGGGGGTGTTTTGTTTTTTCGTCCACTGACTGGTTGAATGGATTTTTGGGTCAATCCTGTTTTTATTAACGTTCATTTTTGGGGTTGATGCCATCCCCATTTTTTTTTTTTTATCTCTGTATGTATTCATTGTACTTATGAACCTTTTCCATGATGATGATAAAAAGGACTATGATAAGAATGTTGAAGATGATGATAGTTGTTGTCGTTGTTGTTAATGTGTTGTTGTTGTTGTTGTTGTTGTAATGATGATGTGATGATGATGATAATGATGATGATGATGATGATGATGATGATGATGATAGTAGTAGTAGTAGTAGTAGTAGTAGTAGTAGTAGTAGTAGTAGTAGTAGTATTATTATTATCATTATCATTGTAGTGTTGTTGTTATTATCATTACGCATTACTTGTACGGTGTATTGTGTGAGTGTTGTTATTATCATTACGCGATACTTGTACGGTGTATGTGTGAGTGGGTGGGTGTGGGGGGGGGGGGGGGGGGGGGGGGGGGGGGGTGTGTGGGTGGGTTGTTGTGGGTATAGGTGTGTGAGAGAGTGTATATCTCTGTTGATGTGTATATATGCACATCTCCGTATATCTGCGAGTGTCTGTTTGTGTAAAAGATCATTTACCTCTCTGTACGGGAGGCATTTCATGCCTCAATGAAAGCATCATGACAGTGTCTGATGTGGGGTAGTGTTGTTAAAATGTGAGAGTCAAGCAGGATTCGTGTGTCTGTCATGGACATTGTCGTCATTTATTGATCAATTTATTATCTATTTATTTTTATTTTTTTTTTTTACTTTTATTTCATTTATTTATTTATTTAGTATTATTTTATTTTTATTATTTTTTTTTTTTTTGGGGGGGGGGAGGGGGGGGGGGCACATCAACAAGCTTCTCATTTCCAGATTCCTGAAGGCGTATTTTAAAGGTTGTGTGTATGAGGGTTTTTCAATGTTTTGTTATGATGACCTATGAATTAACTTCAACGCGGTGACAGCACTGATATGGTTCTTTGCGGTCGGCTGGGCTATAAGCAACATTACCTTACCTCATCGCCAGAGTTCTGTATTGTTTCACACACATGTCAGGTGTCTGCGTCTGTATGTGCACGGCGTGATGAATGGTGAACGTGGCGTGGAGTTTTCTTTCTCTTGCCCCAAAGCGGTTACCTCGAGAAATCAATGTGCCTTTTGTCGGGGGCTGATCGATCTTGACAAGGCTCTCAGCTTTGAAGTCCACCACTCAGCCCGCACCTCCATCCTTGGTAATGAATGATGCTAAACCTGCTGTAGACAACATCGCTGATTTTTCTTTTCTCTGTTCTATTTGTCACGATGTTCTCAGTGTTTGACCTGACCTTTGTTATGGAATCAAAATGATTTAGACCGAAGTCGATCTTTCCCCCCTTACCATTGATATTGATCTGCTGCCCTCAAGCAATACACAATGCCTTGATCTTGACAATATCCTTACCATTAATTTTGTTCCACAAATAGTAACATTTGCCCTGCAGTTGAACATTTACCTACCATTGATCTTTTTTTTTTTTTTTTTTTTGTTCTGTAATCAATAAACTTTGGCCCCATGTTGACGATGTCCCAAATTTTGCTGCGAACAATGATGAAGGCCCGGTCATGAACGTCCTCTAGGCTTTGACACATTTTCTTCCTTTGAACTGTATACACACTGTATACTGCAATTGGTATTTGCCCTTAATCTGGCTTTGTCATTCACCTGTTATCAGCGATCAGTCATGTTTGAAGTGATTTTGTCAAAGTTCCCTAAAAAATACTAGCTTTCAGCAATCGATACCGATTTCCCTGACTTCAGCGAATCCTTAGCTATGACTTGGTTTAGGCAATGAATAACGAGTTGCCCTGATCGTTTACAATTTCTCTTCCTTGAGCTGCTTTCTGTATTCAGTACATTTTTTCTGGGTTTTGACAGTGCCCCTAGTTTTGATCCGTAGCCTGGTCAGATAGTGCGGTACTGCAGATGCAGCTTTGGATCAGCCGTCAAGACCTGAAGAAGACTATGGGATTAATGGGTGCGGTACTGCAGATGCAGCTTTGGATCAGCCGTCAAGACCTGAAGAAGACTATGGGATTAATGGGTGCGGTACTGCAGATGCAGCTTTGGGGCAGCCGTCAAGACCTGAAGAAGACTATGGGATTAATGGGTGCGGTACTGCAGATGCAGCTTTGGGGCAGCCGTCAAGACCTGAAGAAGACTATGGGATTAATGGGTGCGGTACTGCAGATGCAGCTCTGGATCAGCCGTCAAGACCTGAAGAAGACTATGGGGATTAATGGGTGCGGTACTGCAGATGCAGCTTTGGGGCAGCCGTCAAGACCTAAGAAGACTATGGGATTAATGGGTGCGGTACTGCAGATGCTTTGGATCAGCCGTCAAGACCTGAAGAAGACTATGGGATTAATGGGTGCGGTACTGCAGATGCAGCTTTGGGCAGCCGTCAAGACCTGAAGAAGACTATGGGATTAATGGGTGCGGTACTGCAGATGCAGCTTTGGGGCAGCCGTCAAGACCTGAAGAAGACTATGGGATTAATGGGTGCGGTACTGCAGATGCAGCTTTGGATCAGCCGTCAAGACCTGAAGAAGACTATGGGATTAATGGGTGTGGTGCTGCAGACGCAGCTTTGTCAGCCGTCAAGACCTGAAGAAGACTATGGGATTAATGGGTGCGGTGCTGCAGATGCAGCTTTGGGGCAGCCGTCAAGACCTGAAGAAGACTATGGGATTAATGGGTGCGGTGCTGCAGATGCAGCTTTGGGGCAGCCGTCAAGACCTGAAGAAGACTATGGGATTAATGGGTGCGGTGCTGCAGATGCAGCTTTGGGGCAGCCGTCAAGACCTGAAGAAGACTATGGGATTAATGGGTGTGGTGCTGCAGACGCAGCTTTGGGGCAGCCGTCAAGACCTGAAGGAGACTATGGGATTAATTGTGACCACAAGACTGAAGATATGACGCAGCCAATTACAATCGACCATACAAGAAGAAGAGATTCAGTAATTGCAAGAAGGTACGATCTGCCTTTGTTTTGACAAGTTTCTCAAACTCTGATCTTCAAACAGAAGTGATTTGCTCTGATTTTGACTAGATCCCTATCTTTTACCCGCAGTCTGAGCTTTTAGTTCGACACGCTCCCGAACTAAACTTTGTTTTCGTAACTAATAATGATATGCACCTGCATATAACAATTCTTGATGTGCTTTATTTATTTCTTTCGAATCATTTATTTATTTTTCATCGCCGGTGGAAGGTTGATATGCCATTAAAGATGTGCATGTTGGACTTTTAACCACTGCAAAGCGGGGTCTGATATGCCAGTTGCTGCATGAGCTTTTGATGCCTGTGAGAGTGCTGGTGTTGATGGATGGAGGAATGAAGTGATTGTCCCGTGCACGGTCCACATGCATGTTTGTATGGGATAGGATGGAAGTGGTGGTGGTGGTGGTGGTGGCAGTGCTGGTGGTGGTGGTGGTGGTGGTGGTGGTGGCGGCAGTGGTGGTGGTGGTGGCGGCAGTGGTGGTGGTGGTGGTGTGTGCTAGTGCTGGGTGCTCGTGGTGGCGCAAACGGTGTGTGTCACGTGCTGTGGCGCAATGGGGTGTGGAGAGTGGAGCTTTGTCTGTTCGTTCACTGACTGGCTGACTGGAGTGGCGGTCATTCCTTTCTTGAACGTTCGGTTTTTGTTTTATGTTATTCTATTCTATTCACGTATTTATCAGTTTCACTCATTTACTGTATTCTTTGATGATGATGACGACGACGACGACGACGACGACGACGACGACGAGGATGATGATTATGATGATGATGATGATGATTGACTCCCGCCATCCTCTGGACAACACAAATAGCTAAATACGACACACTCGCGTGCGCACGCCCACACACACACACACACACACACACACACACACACACACACACACACACACACAACACACACACACACACACACACACACTGTAATCGTATTACAGACAACGTCTGTGACCAATGCGTCAGGGTAATTAATGCTCATGTCAGACATCTACCAACTCTTTATCCATTAGGCCCCCTTCTCAAACCTTTTTTCTTTTCTTTTCAGAATTCCGCCGAGTTTTTGTCTATGAGACCCCATTCACAAATCTGACCTTTTCTTACGTTATTAATTCATCTAGCCATCTCTATCTGTAAATCCTCTGCATTGTAGGCTTGAGGTTTAGCAGATGTGATGTAGCGTATAGGGACTAGTCCGCATGAAGTGACACCTACTTTATGAAAAGTTATGTTTGACCTGCCTTCTGGAAGAAATATTGTTGAATTTATTTCATATGATTTTGTTGATGCTCCTAGATTAACCTGTTTTCATACCATCTTTGTTATCTGCCTTTGTTTGACAGTGTCCCTGGCTGTTATGACCAGCAGCTATTTGACAATCGATGGACGTCATGCATGCCATCCCCAGTGTCTGCAGGCTCGTCACGTTCATCCCCACATCCCTCGCTAGGCCGTTGCTGACGAGGCGTTGTGGTTTATATGAAGGTGCTGCATGCCTACGACGCAAAAGTTGTGAGCAGATAATCCTCTGGATCGGCCTCTTGGCGATAGCGCTCTGTTGTGAATAGCTTAAGAGTTTCTCTCCGTTTATTGCACCTTTTGTGGGGAATCTTGTGCATAGTGTGAGATCTTGCCACATGAGAACAAAAATCTGGATGTGTCATTCTGTACGTTTTGTTTGGTCTGTCGGTGTATACACTGATCGGAAACATGAAGCATAAAATAGAATGTGTTGAAAAGTATATTTCTTGGTATCTTCTTTTTGATGTCCGTAGTTTGTTGGGTTTCATTAGTGCCAACGATTTCTGGCATTTGATGGACTTTCTGGAACTGACACAAAGCACCGAAACAAGTGTTCAGACCAGGCTACAAGAATGGTTACCTTCAGGAAAGAAGGGTTTGCTTTTCAAGCGCCATTGTGCATATTCCCCTTCCGGGAGGCTTTACTACACGAAAAAAATGTATCTAGCTCCGAGAACGGTTGATGTTGCTATTAATCTGTGTACAAAAGAGGATGTCTGTCTTTATACTGAAGGACGAAGAAGGGCTGACAAACTGGACACACAGACACGAAAGAGCAGACTGGAGCACAAACTAACCACTAACCATATCCGAAGACGTTGTGTGCGCAGCTTGTAGGGACGCCCACGGTGTAACACAATCGATGTTGAGACCACCTCGAAAATCCGGGTGCCGTCCAGGGATGACGAACCTCTAGAACAAAAAGAGGAATCCCAAGAAACAGATGAAGGGTGCCTCAGAATTTGAGAAGAAAGGGTCAGTCTGGGATGACATGTAAGGAAACACAGTGCTCTCAGCAAAACAGAATCAGCAAGAGGAGAAGGACTGCTTTTTCAGAGACCACTTGAACTTCCCCATGAAACTATTCAAACAGTCAAAAGCAGCTGCCTCTGATCTGCGTCTAAAAAAACGTTGATCAAGAGAGCGCTATCCTCCGGCCTACAGCGCAAGAAACAAAACGTTCTATGACATACCATGAAGACTGAGGTGAAGAAAGGAGTCAACAGGGCCAGTTACAAATCATCGCCAGGACCTACAAGAACACAGTGTCTCTTGTGCAGAAATGTTCCAGTGTCCTCGAGAAGCTCTACAAACTGGAGAAACCTGAAGATCAGCGATCAGTGTATGATAGCTGATGACATGTACATTTCCAGAAAGCAGACTTCGAGTTCCAAATAGTATTAATTCTAAATGTTTAGGGAAATGGTTTTTCTCTGTCGTGACAGAAAGGTTGACCACGTGCCTTACGAAAATGAGTACTTCAATGTTTCAATCCAGAACGTCTGGCTGTGTGTGATATGCCACTATAATTCGGGAAGCTATCTGTAGCTAAGATATATACATGCTCTGCAGTGTGGTGTGGCTCGATCTGGCGAGTGTCTATGATTAACCGTACACAAGATGACTCAACTGGCCTCTACGTTTTATCACGTCCAAATTAACATCCGAAAATATGAAGTTTGTCCTCAATAAAGTTCACCATAAAGGAATACCCGACATACAGGGCCAATCTGGAAACAGACATAGCAATGTCCTGCGCAGTTTCTCCATTTCTTTACCTGTCCGTGGAGGTAATGTTATATGTAACAATGAGCAGAGCTTCACAGACCTTTGGAATGGATACCAGATGCTCACGCTGAAACTCGTCATGGATGACACACTATAGTCCATTTCATAAAGAAACATGAAATACAGAAAATACTGGAGCAGTCAGAAGATTGGATCATTCATTTAAAATGAGTTTCAAATCACAGAAATCACGGAGCTTCTTCCTGTAGAAATGAAGAGTAGCTGAAACAATCACATTCACTCTCTCCAGTCAAACCTTTTCAGCTATGACCAGAGAATTTCAGTTTCATCAATGAGGTGTCG
>JADBJO010000066.1:1137092-1142092 GCA_016801955.1 Conus betulinus
AATGGGTAAGGATCTGAAACACGGGGTACTACATCAACTGGAATAGGGATAGGGAGCGGGGGGGGGTTTCCTCTTTCTGTTTATATTTAATTTATTTATTTAATTTGTCTTTATTTATTTTATTTTTTAATTATTTATTTATGTTATTCGTTCAGTTATTGATGTAGTTTTTATTTAGTCTAGCTATCTATTATCTTTATTTATATCGCAGTTAACAGCTATACTAGGTAGTAGTAAATGGTTGTTGTTCTGGTGTTTGAAGTAGTGCTGTGTGAGTGGTAGTAGTATTAGTTTATATAATTTAGTAGTAGTTATGTTTATTCAGTATTATAGTAGTAGCAGTAGGGTCGAAAAATGAGAGGGGGTATTCAAGTTAGGAGTTGGGGGTAAGGAGAGATGTAGTGCCGTTTACCACCACCATTTATATTTTTTCAACCATCACTACTCCCAATTTATCCTTTTATCATCATTTATGTTCATCATCATCTCCCATTATCGGGGTTTATCTTTCTTCTTGAAACTATTTTGACTACGCACGTCGTCTTCTTCTTTCTGAATCGTTATAGTCACAGTTTTTTAGGGGTTGTGCATGTCGTTGTGATCTGTACTGTATTCGTCAATAGGGGGTTGTGGGGGGCGGGGGGGGCTTATTGCCAAGAAATTTCGGGGGGGGGGGGGTGGTGGGGGGTGGGGGGGTGTGGGGCGGCGGGGGGGGGGGGGGGGGGGGGGTCGGGGGCCGGGGGCGGTGGGGGTTCGGGGGTGATCCGGGGGGGTGGGGCAGGTGGGGGGGGGGGGGGGGGGGGGGGGGGGCTTATGGGGGGGGGGGGGGGGGGACGGGGGGGGTGGGGGCCCGGGCGTTTTTTGCGGGTGGGGGGGAATCATGGGGGGGGGGTTGGGGGGGGGGGGGGGGGGGGACGGGGGGGGGGGAGGGGCGGACTAGTATTTAGAAGCGGGGGCGATGGCCTCTGCACGCCGGGGGGGTGTATGGGGGGCGGGGGGGCGGGGGGGGGGTAGGGGGGGGGGGGGGGGGGGGGGGGGGCAAGTGGGGGGGGGGGGGTTAATTAACATTTTGCAAATTCTGAACACGGTACTTTGGGGGGGGGGGGGGGGGGGGGTGGGGGGGGGGGGGGGTGTTCCCTCAGCTCTATGTTCCCTCAAGTCCTCAAGTTCCCTCAAGTCAAGTACATGTCATGTCATGTCAAACCACTGGTCAGTTTAACCATTGCTTGACCACAGGTCATTCTGACCATTGCTTGACCACTGGTCACTCCGACCATTGCTTGACCAATGATCATTCTGACCATTGCTTGAACACTGTCACACTGACCATTGCTTGACCACTGGTCACTCTGACCATTAGTTGACCTCTGGTCATCATGTAACTTGAATTGAGGGAACATAGAGGTGAGGGAACATAGAGCTGAGGGAACATAGAGCGGTTTGTTAGGAGAATTAGCTCTATGTTCCCTCAGCTCTATGTTCCCTCAAGTCAAGAGATATTTACGTCATGTAATATGGCATGGCATATGTCATGGCACATGGCATGATATGACATGGCATTATGACATGACATGACATAGCATGTAACTTGACTTGAGGGAACATAGAGCTGAGGTAGGATTAAGTAATAAAAAAAAAAAAAAAAACTCCTTGTTATTCTCGGAGGACTCTTTGTAAGAGTTCCAGAATTCCTCACAAGATGGCTCGATGTTCAGCTGGAATGTCTCCAGCAAAGTCTTCTTAACGAGGTCGTCGTTCTGTGTGTTACCTTTCGTCCATGAGGGGGGTCAGCCACCCTTTAAATTACTCTCCAGCGTGAAAACTCCACGTGTCCTTTGGTCATTGCTCGGCTTATGCTTACAGATCTATCAAACCTTCACACATAAGCTTCTGTGTTAGTCTTGTCGTTCGCCATGTAGAAGCCTGGTTCCAGAGGGCGGTTTAGGATTATTCGTTGTGACGAGCATTATTGTTACCATTATCTTCTGTTCAGTCTGCTGGCGCTCTCTCAGACTGCGCTCAAACTGCGCGCTCTCTTCTGTCCTTCTGACTGCTGCTTTCTTTCTCTCTATCCTGCATTGGTAGATGGATGAATTTTGTTCGTTCCGATTCTCGCTGTCTCTTTCTCGTCTTTCCAGGTCTTTTTCTTTCTGAAGTGTGGTCCCATTTTCTTTCTTTCTTTCTGTGTTTATCCCTCAAATTCTTTGTCTATTTCCTCAAAGTGTTTTAATAACCACGCACGAGTTAATCCGAGTATATCTTCTTTGTTTGTTTGTTTGTTGTTGATGATGTTGTTGCTGTTGTTGTTGTTGTTGTTGTTGTTGTTGTGCGCGTGCGTGCGTGTGTGGTTGTTTTTTGGGCTTTCTTAGCTCAGCAAATTCTCTTTACGGTCTCGCATTGGTGATGTTCCCTTTTTTTTTAAATTGTCGTAATGACGTATAAATGAATAAGAGTCACGTCATTTTTGTCACTCCTCTTTCCAACTGGCGCATATGCATGCATCCAAAAACTACACATAAAACTTACAGAAAAACATTTTTTGCAATGGACTGCACATCATGTTGTGCCCCCTGTGAGGAGATACGTGATCGTTCGTTCTTCGTTTTTAGTATCTTTAATGGGGGTTTTTTTTTTGTTTCGACTGATGAACACCAACATACACACACGCACCACACCACACCACACACACACACACACACACACACACACACACACACACACACACACACATATATATATATATATATATATATATATATATATATATATATATGTGTGTGTGTGTGTGTGTGTGTGTGTGTGTGTGTGTGTGTGTGTGTGTGTGTATATGTATATATATATATATATATATATATATATATATATATATATATATATATATAATGCTGAACAATTAAGAAGTGGGGGAAAACAAGCGCAGGTTAACGATTCTTCCATCATTATAGTAATGACTTGGCAAAGATTTGAAATACAATTACAAAAGTAAGCGTTGAAGATGAAGAAAATAGGAAAATGTATATCATGAATGTAAAAACCCTTCACTAGCTGCATGAGGGAACCATCGCAATCCCTCTTGAAGATATATATATATATATATATATATATATATATATATATATATATATATATATATATATATTAATTGTTCAGCAGTATAATGTTTGGTCAATCAATGGGAGACTGCATCTCTTAAGAGATCCAAGTAAAGGTTGTTCTGTACAATTCTTAGCCACTCACAATACTCAGCAGACCTGACCATTCAGACTGTTCCATATCTTTTGATTTCCCTTGCATCCTTGAGTGGATCCTCAAGCATAGGCTCAAAGATCGTCCCCTACATTTTATAATGTTTGCATAATGCTTTTAGTTTTTTCAGCAACTTTTTTTTCCACTCCACACTTTCCTTTTGTTCCATTACCACCCTTCGCTGGCTGCCTTGGGGGTGCTGTTGGATTCTTTTTTGAACCCCTGGTGATGAGAACACCACAGAATTATGGACTTTGGTTCGTCTCTATTTGACACCAAGAGTATAGACAAAGATGTAGACATATGTCTGCAGGAACCTTGTCCTTAAGGGCCTCAGGCCGATAGGACGTAAATCTCACACTTAACAGTAACAGTAGACATGGTCAGTCGCGTTTTCTCGATGAGTCCGATCCAGCGGAAGTAAAACCCTAGGAGTAGGTGATACAAAATTTGAGTACAGCGGAAAACCCTAGGAGTAGGCGATAACAAAATTTGAGTACGGCGGTTAGGGTTTCTCACTTTTATAATATATTTTCTTCAACATCAATATTTTTTTTAATCAAATCTTTACCAGATCATTATTATAATAAGTGAAATATTCTTAGCCTACACTTGTTTTCACCTTCTATTTAATCATATATACAGATACGAGAGAGAAACCTGTGTTGGAGTGTGTGAGTGGAAATCAAGTAAAATCACAACTATCTTTTTGAGGTTTAAAGAATAAGTTTTACAGCCATTTTTTCATCCTGCTTTCACGCAACAGGCAGAACTATCAATTACAATAATGATAACGTAGAAATCAGAAATATACAATGAATGTAAACAATTAACAACCGTTACAATCAATATTTTGATAAACAACATATCAGACTAGAGAAGAAGACATTTGAGAGTGTGTGGTACGCATGTGTGTGTGTCCTTGTATCCCCCACGAAGGATGCGAGTGGTTAATGGATGCGAGTGGCTAATGCTGAAGTTTCTCTCTATGTATGTGTGTGTAAAGGGTTCACACACGGAAATGTCGGTTAAAATTTTGATTAGAAAAAAAAACATGGATGGGTAAATGGGTCCGTAGAGAAATCCTGACTGCGTACATAAAAGTATATATCTAACCTTGCTGCGTTAAGCTGCGAGAATTAAACACAGCAACAACAATATCAAGAAGAAAAAGAACCAGGACGAAAACTTTTTGGAAAACGGTACATAATTGCTGCGGGAGGGCAACTTTGTCACTAGTGCAGGCTGTGTATCTTGTTTTCTTTGTTTGCAGCCTTTGTTGTTTCTGTTTCACTCTTCCATTTTGCCTTTAATACAACTGAAGAAAAAAGACATTTACAAAACTTTTTCACGTTGATACCATATTTCATATTCAGTAAATCCAGTTTAATGCGATAATCTTTGATTACTTTTGATATGAGAGAGAGAGAGAGAGAGAGAGAGAGAGAGAGAGAGAGAGAGAGATGCTTTAATTTCAATTCTCATTTATTTTCATTCATTTTGATTATATAATGAAAATCATTATACCTCCTGCTCTTAATTTACAGATGTGTGTGTGTGTGTGTGTGTGTGTGTGTGTGTGCGTGCGTGCGTGTGCGTGTGTGCGTGTGTGTGTGTGTTTCATTTGTCTTTTAATTTTCACCGTACATAAAACACTGCTGTCGTTGACCTTGATATTGGCACATTTTGCATGATAATGTTGCCATGGCGACGCTACTTCCCCCCCCCCCCCCCCCCCCCCCCCCCCCCCCCCC
>JADBJO010000066.1:1152092-1172092 GCA_016801955.1 Conus betulinus
TTAAGGTATAAACAGACTTCTCTACTCATGGATACGCAAAATTAAAGTTACAGCTTCTTGGATGAATCTCTTTATCATCAAAACTATGTTCACATTAATTCTTTTTATTTTTTTTCTCGCATACGCAGGGCTGGTACTCCTGCGGACATTCCCTGTATAGACAGGCAAGGATCAATCCCACCTACCCTACAAAGGGAGTGGACGTTTGTGTGTATAACCGGTTCTTTTTATCCCGCCATTTAGGCAGCCATACACCAGCTTCGGGGAAGGTGCACGCTATGTGTAACGTGTCATCCATACCAACGGCCAAACTGGCCTTCTTTTCCGAAAGCTGGTGATGGGATTTTACGTGTGTGCAAGATGTTATGCGTGCGTTCACACACGGAACCTCGGTTTATAGTCTCATTCGAAGGACTGCATGGGAAATGGAGTCAGAACCAATGTTAACTCCGAGGGAAAAATCCCCGTGTACCGAAACGGCCCGGCGGAGATTCGAACCCGCAACCTCAAGATTACGAGTCCGGCGCTCTACCACAAGGCTATTCCGGCCCCCACAACTAAAATCACAATATTCTTCATTATGAAGAGGGAGATCGTTCACTACGTGGAAAAGATGAGAGGACCTGAAATTGAAACCAGGGGCACTCGATATCTGACAGCTGATGTATTACATGTTGACGAATGAAGGCAGACGAGACATACACGTTAACGACAACTGTCTAGGATGATGATGAAATGACTTTGAACTCGTTTCTTGTCATGCCATCTAATAATACACATACAGTTTTGCAATATAACCTGAGACTTTTGTAAAGGCATTTGCAAAATCGACAAACAATGCTCCATAACATTCTTATTAATATTCAATTGCCAGTGATCTACCAAGTTTGCTAGAGAGAGAGAGAGAGAGAGAGAGAGAGAGAGAGAGAGAGAGAGAGAGAGAGAGAAGAGAAACGCAGAGAGCATGTGCGCGCACGCGCGCGCACGCGCATGTGCGCACACGCGCGCGCGCGCGCGCACACACACACACACACACACACACACACACACACACACACACACACACACACACACACACACACACACACACCACCCACACCACCACACCACCACCACCACACCACCACCACACCACTGCCACCGCCACCATCACCACCACCCACGTTAACAGAAAAAAGAAAATGACCCATGTATCTAAAACAACCCACCAACGCAAAGTCAGGTACTAAAATACTCTAATGAGGTATCACAACCACACTGATGATAATTATCATGGTTCAGCTAAGGTAACCCAGTTAATTAGGTGCTACATCTACCGACAGAGTTTCACGCATAATCATGGAGCTAGGAGAATCCTTGGCTGGATAACGAGCGTCTTGGGGACAAAGTTTTCATGTGATCAAGGACCACATACCCCGCTGGCTGCCGCTCCTGTATTTAGTAGCAATGGTGGTTTGTTCGTTTAAAGAGAGAGAGAGAGAGAGAGAGAGAGAGAGAGAGAGAGAGAGAGAGAGAGAGAGAGAGGGAGGGGGCAGACAGACAAGAAAGACAGACAGGCAGACATACTTACAGACAACACAATGCACAGAGACTAAGACAAAGACAAAGACAAAACAAAGTCAACAAAACTAAACCAAAAGCATGGGATGTGTGACCGATTCATCATGCGCATACACGCTCAGGCGCGCGCTCGTGCACATGTGTGTGTGCGTGCGTGCGTGCGTGCGTGCGTGTGTGTGTGTGTGTGTGTGTGTGTGTGTGTGTGTGTGTGTGTGTGTGTGTGTGTGTGTGTGTGTGTAAGGCACCTCAGTGAGTCGTGGTACACAATCGTAAAACATCTGAAGTGAAGCAGTAACCAAGTTTGTTTGTTTGTATGTGTGTGTGTGTGTGTGTGTGTGTGTGTGTGGTGTGTGTGTGTGTGTGTGTGTGTGTGTGTGTGTGTGTGTGTGTGTGTTTTTTTTTTTGTTTTGTTTTGTTTTTCCAAGACGTTGACAACGATTGATTAAGTTGATACAAACGTTATTGGAATATCGTCGCTGTCATTGTCATCATCACCATTGTCATCTTCACCGATTGTCATTGAAAATGTGATTCTTCTCCACCTTCTTCGTCTCATTGTTGCCATGAATGGGATTCTGTTTTCATTCATGATGACAATTCTGCTTCTTTAGGGTCTTCAGTTTTCACTATCAACTTCTTTTCTTCCTCCTCTTTCTCTTTGTCCTTCTCTCTTCTCCTCCTCCTTCGTTTCCAGTTGGTGCTGCAGATCCCCCTCCTCCATCCCATCTCTTCTTCTTCTTCCTTTTCTTCTTCTTCTTCTTTGTGTTGGTGTGTGTGTGTGTGTGTGTGTGTGTGTGTGTGTGTGTGTGTGGTATTCATTATAGCCAGATCATATAGAACAATTATGAAAGGTCTGTTTCCTCCCAGCTACCTGGAACAAACTGCCTCTGTCTCTCAGACACGCAGGTTCTCGGACTGGATCTCAGACAGGCTGACCCCCCCCCCCCCCCCCCCCCATTTTTTATCATTATAACTACTGTATTGAATACTTGCATATGTCTGTGTTTGTGTAGTGTGTTACGGTAGGATTGGGGGGCACTTTGCATGCCAAATGTGCTTGAATGAAAGACTTAATGATAAACCCCTATGATGATGTACTTTTTTTTTGGAAGCACAGTAACTATATATCGAGTATATCTTAAGGACACTGAAATGAAGAAGTAACCAACAAACAGTGAAAACAAAACAAAATACAATAACGAAGGAACAGACTGCTGGCTTGTGAATTCCTTTCGAAAACAAGAAGTCTGAAAATCGGATTTCGAAAAAGACGAGTTTGCTCTGTAAACCAACCAAACCATCGATTTTTCCTTTAGGCAGGTATAATCTTCAACAGGAGAGAATGATTTGGTTGTTGCTTTTGTTTTTTGCATAGGGCTGTACTGCAGCGTTTTCAAAGGGAATTTACCGGCTTCAGGCTCCCAGACTAGACAATCATTATTGTCAGAAGAGAGTTTAGCAGGTAGTGTCTTGTGTTGGCTGGTTCTGAACAGGCACCACACTGAACAACTTTCTATGACTAGGCAGCAGAGCTTGTCTCTCTGCTGTTGGTTCAGTCCCCTGACACTGGCATTCTAATACTGATTGTTCCCAGTCACCAAGTCCCGTGTCTCGGTAATCTATTTACGTTTGTCTTCAATGAGATCTTAAAGATACAACATTTGGGAACAACCAGCTCGATCTAGCAATGATTGCCCGACTTGTCTCCTGTACATGTTAAACGGCACTGCCAATATGCTGTTTACATAAAACGGAAGTAACATTGTGCGTTTTTTTTTTTTCCTTTCCGAAAGCATTTTTCAGACTTTGCATTCTGGTATAGATGGTAAGTTTACTAGAAAATACACCAAATCGTCTTTCTGAAAATGGCAAGCAGCAATTTCTTTTTCTTCTGATCAAACACTTAGTAAAGGCAAAAAAAAAAAAAAAAAAAAGAAAAATCTATCGGTGTGCTTGCGAAATGTTTGAATGCCAGAAAAGACAGTCTGTCAAATGGGGTGGTTGTATGAGAGTATGCTGCAGCCGAACCTAAAAATTAAAAAAACCTAAAACACTGTACACACACACATTGAACACACACACACACACACACACACACACACACACACACACACACACACACACACACACACACACACACACGAATGAATGAATGATGAATTAGTTCTTAAAGTAATCTTTCCAGAATCTTTCAGAAATTCTTTTTGATACATTTAGATACATAGGAGAATAAAAAGAGAAGTGGCTCGATCCTCTTTTTTGTGTGTCAGAAATGTAAACACTTTCTGAAAAAGGAAAACCCACTGTAACGGCAGATACTAATTAAAGAAAAATGACTATCTATTTTGAGGAAATGCAATCGTATGTCAATCAAATTCAGTGGTAAGTGAGTATAACAGTCAAAACAATTTCTGTAACGACAGATACAATTTAGAGAAAGAACATTCAATCTATTTTGACGGAAAGGCAATCTTAATTCAATAAAGTAAATCATACGCGGGTATGTCTCTCCAACATTATTTTCAGTGACCGGTTGTGGGGAAAAATGTTCAATTCTGACAGTTCCACACCTCTCCTTTTTAAACACGGTGACTACTCGTTGTTACGAAAATGTTCAAAAGCATTCTCACATCTTGTTGAAAACGTTCAAAAACACGGTGTTCAAGAATACCGTGACTAAACCTTTTAAACACGGCGACTAATCGTTGTTACGAAAATGTTAAAAAAAAAAAAAAAAAAGCACGGTGACTTATCGCTGTTACGAAAATGTTCAAAAACAAAACACACAATGACTAATCGTTGTTACGAAAATGTTCAAAAATTCTCACATCTTGTTGAAAATCACATCTTCAGTGCCTTACTGTAGATAGACAACCTCCAAACCAATTCCATGTAATATCTCCATCATCTATGTAATCCAGGGCTTCTTTTCTTTTCCATCCAAGCACATTAGCATTATAAACACTATGCGCTGGTTGCTGATGTTTCCCTTGCTTGTAACATAAAACAAATTCTCAAAGAGAATGAACGCAAGTAAACTTTATTATCTCAATTTGAGAAATTAATTTGTGGTCACACACATTCACAGCAAATAACAATAATTTAGCCACATTACCCATTTTCTCACATATGACATACATTCATATAGAGGAATTTGGATTTCAATTAAACATCTTCTCGGTTCAAGAAATCAATGGACAGGGGAATAAAACTTTGTTTAAAATCTGACACTTCTGCATTTAACCGATCGATATCTTCGTCCTGACTGAAGAAGGTCATACTGATTTGCAAGGACGTGGGTCTGGTCACACGTAATCTTCTTCGCTTTACAACTAACACGGCACCTATATAGCTCACTCAGACTTTTTTTTCTCTCACCAACGATTTTTTCCTCCCACGTTCACCACTTTCTCTCAAGCACATTTCTGCTCTTCACAGTCAACCCATACCAACACATAAATGAGAAAGTTAGAACAGATTCCAAGAAGCATGAATAAAATGTCCGAAGAATGTCAGTATTCACATGAAATGATCGCAGCTTGCGAAGACAATATAATCTGGTTTGACATTTTTTGTGGACATACTCAACATGGGATTTAAAATTCAGCTTATTATCTATAAAAGTTCCTAAATATTTGTATGATTCACACACGTTCTACTTCAGCACCTTTGATAAAAAGTGGTGGTACAGCTTTTGGATTCTTTCTATTGACTGTGGGATTTGGAAAGAGAGAGAGAGAGAGAGAGAGAGAGAGAGAGAGAGAGAGAGAGAGAGAGAGAGAGAGAGAGTTGGGGTGCGGGAGGGTGGTGGTAGATTGACGGAGAAAAATAAACACAAAAACAGACAGAAGTACACGGGAAGACAGAAGGAGAAAGACGGAGAGTCTTGAGTTGGCCAGAGAGAGAGAGAGAGAGAGAGAGAGAGAGAGAGAGAGAGAGAGAGAGAGAGAGAGAGAGAGAGAGAGTTGGGTGCGGGAGGGTGGTGGTAGATTTGACGGAGAAAAATAAAACACAAAAACAGACAGAAGTACACGGGAAGACAGAAGGAGAAAGACGGAGAGTCTTGAGTTGGCCAGAGAGAGAGAGAGAGAGAGAGAGAGAGAGAGAGAGAGAGAGAGAGAGAGAGAGAGAGAGAGAGAGAGAGTTGGGTGCGGGAGGGTGGTGGTAGATTGACGGAGAAAAATAAACACAAAAACAGACAGAAGTACACGGGAAGACAGAAGGAGAAAGACGGAGAGTCTTGAGTTGGCCAGAGAGAGAGAGAGAGAGAGAGAGAGAGAGAGAGAGAGAGAGAGAGAGAGAGAGAGAGAGAGAGAGAGGGGGGGGGGGGGGGGGGGGGGGTCCTGGTAGGTCAGTGACAAAAGCGGAGAGATAAAGAAAGAATCATAGAAGAGCCATTTTAAGAACAATCACACAGAGTAAACCAATTTCAGAAACACAAATAATGGGAGACCAAGACACGAAAGGCAGGGGAGGAAAGGGGGAAATGCGGAGGCGGTTTTCAAAAAGTATGATCTTTCTTAACGAGAAAAATGTCTCGGAGAAATCGGGCTTTATGGACCAACTTAACGTGTATGAGTGCGGACAAATCGTGTTGCAACAGTTCAGAACGACAGGGTACAGCCTTGAATACTTTTTGGTTTGGTATTGTATTGCAATTAACACACTGTATGTTGCGCAGTATTGCGCTTTGTGGTGTTACATCACACCGTGTTGAACAGTGTCGTGTCACGCATGTCGTGCACCATCAAAGAATCAACTCCCTGCCCACCTCTCTCTCCCTTCGTCCTCATCTCCATCCCTTGCCACTTTGCCTGTCCACCCTCACCTTCCATCCCCATCCCCCCATCCCCTGCTGTCCCAGCCCTTCGTTTTCCTCAACAGAGTGATACTCTTTTTTCCATTAGCTTTGGTTTGTGGTCAGTATAAATCAGACGCCCACACGACGGTTACATCTGTGCGAGAACGCACTGGGGCGATAGCATGCCATGGATATAGTACCATACCGATATCTTTAGGTCGTTAACCGGGGACTGTTACAGAAGCCTGAATACTATTCTCGTTCGATTCGTTAGGAGGATTCTTGGTCGTGTCTGGACCATTTTGCTTTAGTTTTCTGCTTGATCCAGTCATCAATAATCTAAAGTCAGTTAAAACGTAATGTCAGATTTTTGTCTGATAACTAAATTTTGAGACGCACATGTTGTAGAATTCAGGCCAATATTCATATCAAAATTCTAATCTACTCCCCTACCTATCTGCCTGCCTCCAGATATACTTCCATATTTCCAACTTTTTCGAATATAGGCGTAGCAGGACACGCACACATTCTTCGTCTTATTGTTGCCATTGTTATCATAGCTATTTTGTTCAAGAAAAGAAAGTGTAAGGAATGGCCGTAGAGGACGAAAACAAAGAACGGTCGCTGTTTTGAACATCTCATCCAACAAGACAATTATAACGACCGAGTGATGTAATGTGCATTAGGATGGTAGGAAGTGTCTGCAATTAGTCTCACGTTGTAGCTGTGCACGCCCATCTTAGTCATCATACCAGAAATTTTGGCATCAATAAACTTTGAGCCATTCGGAAATAACTTTCAATGACCATGAGAAGAACATACGTCACTCTTGTTAGCAAAATGAAATGCACAGGTCTGAAGTGTAAACCAAAATTAGAAGGATACGTCTTGCTCTCCATTTTTCCAACACGTATCATCCTCTATCAGTGCGGGTATCGCTTACACAACAGATAGAAGAAATAGAGCACACCACTTCCTTTCATCTTTCAAGACACTGTACTCTTAGTGCAGGCACCAGTATTAACCCTGCAACTGCCATGTTGAATCTTTCGCACCTTTGTAAGGCCCCTTCCAGCAATGAAACATCTACCTTTTTCTCGCTACACGTGTCAACACTACGAGGATCACTACGAGTCCGCAGCGTCTGGGTCAACATCTCTTGCTTTATGATGACAACGTCTTCCTCTGGGCACCGTACTAGCTTTACAACTATAAAGTCCAAGTTGAAACACCTCGGTAAATTCATTTCTAGACATGTCGGCCATTTTTCTTCTCTCTTTTTTGTGGCCCATCTTTTCTCAATTCTGATTCAACTCTACAGCTATAGAGACAAACCTGTAGTTTAACACCTTTCGTCATGATGGCTGTTCTCTTGACATCAGTATCTATACTGGAACTGCCAAGACCTTATAAGGTGATCTAGATAGAGAGAGCGTCCGGCATAAAACCCTGCACTCTTTCAGCCTCTGTCTGCCTGGCAGTCGTGGTATATCAGTGGACGTCATTTCATCAACAAGAGTAAAGGAATGATGTCGGCATTTGCTTGTCATTGGCTCTACCACGTTATCCTCGCAAGTAATTATGCATTGATGGAACGTCATACCAGTTACAAGAATACATGTCTCTGAAGAGGGTCCCAGTCTACGCCTGAATCTGCACGAGGAATGGAATTGCCTTTCTAAGGCTGGAGGTAGGTTTGAGCAAAGACTCTTTCCGACTCCGGGTTGTTCATGTTCTGTGTGTCCTTACACATAGTCTAATAAAATTTACCTGAGGGAAATTTTCGGCAGCCCCGACTGACTGGTAGTTGTGGTGGGTGTTGGTGACCTCTGAGTTGTTATGTCTGGTGGAGTGATTGGTGATCAGCACACACTTGTAAATGGGGGTAAATGAAGGGGGGGGGGGGGGGGGGGGGGGGCAGGTCATACCACAGTCTCTGTTCAAGCTTGGTTTTCTCTCCCTGATTTCTATTGCTTCTTTCACTTTCCTTTTTGTGAACTGTGATTCAGCTGCAGTTCTGGTGGCTTGAAACTTGTTGGTATGGTGGGTAGTTGCTGTCAGATGTCCATGATACGCAGAAGAAATTTTGGCAGTATGTTTATTTCATTTAACCTTGTTTTCAAAGGCCGACCAGTTTATCCAATACAGTCCTCGCTGCACTCCTCACATTGAATGTGATACACCACACCACTTTTCTTTTCCAAACTCTGTTCTCTCCTTGACTTTTGTAACCTGTGATCGTGTATGGAATCCACTGGTTTGTGTCACACTTGAACGCCGTGTTGGCTGAAAGTCCGTGTCGGGCGCCCTGACACCCCTTTCCCTGGAGGTAGGTGAGGTGGTATAGCTAGGAACATGGTCCAGCTGCCAAGCCATTGACTTTTCTCTTTTCTTTTCTTTTTGTTTATTAACACTGTATTGTGTGCCACCTCAGTGACAGTGCACCTACGCCACGCATTCCGACCACCGTCCACAGCTACAGCCTGCCCCGTCCCCCGCATCCCCGTCACCGGCAATCCACAGGGAGCAGTCCATGTCAAGTCGTCAAGAGGCAACCGACAAGTCATTGACTTTTTACTTCTCAGACCCGTGATAATGACGATCCAAGGTCTCACATGGCCTGGGGTATAAAGTGATTGGGGAAGCTTCTTCACTGAGTGTATGTGACTCTGTCTCTGTCTCTCTCTCTCTGTCTGTCTGTCTCTCTCTCTCTCTCTCTCTCTCTCTCTCTCTCTGTCTGCGCGCGCGCGCATGTGTGTGTGTGTGTGTGTGTGTGTGTGTGTGTGTGTGTGTGTGTGTGTGTGTGTGTGTGTGTGTGTATGAAGACATTGCTATGATGAGATGAATAAACCACTATCAAACATCCAAAGTGAGGCAGAGAGCAATGTTTACAACGACGGATTCAGTGAATGTCAACGTTTTGTCAAAGATAAACAAACAAGGGCAACACACCGCTCACTGGTAAAATCCATCTGACAAAAACAAGAGAAGCCTGAAAGCCAGATCTTACAGCAGACGGGCTTGTTCCGTAAGATCACAGATCAAACCATCGATTTTTGCTTCAGGCAGATAGGCTTATTATCTTCAACAGGATAGAGTGTTACCGTTGTTTTTGTTGTGTATAATTATGGTTGCTCGGCAATGTTCTTGAAGGGAAATTAGCGGCTTCAGGCCTTGTGACTAAGCAATATTATCGCAATTATTATCGAAAAACGGGGGGGGGGGGGGGGGGGGGGGGGGGGGGTAGCAGGTATTGTCTTGTGTAGTTTGATTTTGAATAGGCACCGCACTGAACACCTACTGGATTGACTCGGCAGCTGAACAGTCTTTCCAATGACGGATATCTTCCCTTCACAATTTAACATTGATTGCTCCAGGTGTCAAGTCTTTGGATGACATAAAATGTTATGGGTGAAATGACAATAGTCTCTTAGCGTGGTGATTGATTTTCATACCTGGCCTTAATGAGCTCTTGAGACTATAATATCAGGGGACAAAAACAAGCTGGATTTGGCATAAATTTTCCGACCTGTCATTTGTACATATTATACAGCATTATCGATATGCTTTTATTTGGTACAAAAGTAGCATTGTGTGTTTCTGTTTCCTTTCGAAGAGCATCTGATCGAACTCTTCTTAAGCCGACTTGTTAGATTCTGGTATATTTGGTAAGTTACCAAAGCAAATGAAATTGTCTAATTTGTGAAAACAGCAGTTGGCAAATTGTTGATTCGTTTGTTAGTTGTTGTTTTTTTATGTGAGATATTTAGCTTAGGTGAAGAAAAAAATTGACACTGTGTAAAGTTTTGATTGACACAAAAGGCCATTTTCAAATCGTATGACTGGATAAGGCTCTCCTGCTGAGGAATCTAGAAAACGAACACGAGAGAGAGAGAGAGAGAGAGAGAGAGAGTGAGAGAGAGAGAGAGAGAGAGAGAGAGAGAGAGAGAGAGAGAGAGAGAGAGAGAGGAGCATGGGCAGAGACAGAGACAGAGACAGAGACGGAGAGCAAACATTTTTCATGCATTGAAACCAAAGCTGCCTTGTAGGATCTTTGATATATTTCAAAATCGCACACACAAGCGTTAGTTTTCTGTATTCTATGAGAACGTTTCACCTTTCAAATGCCTCAAACAGATAAGCAATCAACTGTTGAACAGCAGTGTTGTTTGATACTGACATTTAGAAGATTAATTTGAACAGACTAGGATGATTAAAATTCTTCTTGTGGGCTGAATTGCGCTCTATGCTCTTCAATGTAAGACTAGAGAGCACAAAATGAATTTCATCTTTCTACCAGCCGCCGTGGCGAAGTGGTTAGCGTCGCGGACTCCCGGCTGGGAGGTCGTGGGTTCGAATCCCATCAGAGGCATGTCGGTTTTTCTGCCCCGACCGGCTCCTACCCAGAGTTGAGTTTGCTCCGGACTCACTTGGGAAGACTGGGACCACATAGTCGAGTTTCATCCACTTAATGGATGCGTTTCTGAGAGTGTTGCTCAAAATTTCTGACCAGCACTGCAGGTGCCTGTAACTCTTGGGCCTGGTTGACGCCAGGATATGTTATGAAAGGAAGCGTAGAGTACAGCCCTGTCATGTAGTCTCAGACCGAAATGGAAATCCGTAGCATCATCTTAATCAATCATCCTCATTCTCATCGATCAGCATAAAAAAAAGTCTCAAATTCTGTGGCCCTTCATGTCCTGCTCTCATGGTGACCTCAATTTCAATGTCCTCTCCATGTCTGTAGTCTTGGTTTGGTTCCATCGGGGTCACCGGTATCGGCGAGTCCCATGGGGGCTGTCGTTGGACGGACGTGGTGGCGCCCTCCGGAGGGAGAGCTCACTCACGCCGGCTCCGCGACTAAGCAATTACTGTCGTCAGCAGGGGGCTTAGTAGGTGGTGTCCTGCGTATGTTAGATCAGAACAGGCGCCACTGAACACCACCGAAGTGACTCGGCAGCAGTGCAGTGTTTCCTCCGGTGGGTTGCCTTTTGACGACATGTCATTGACTGCTCCCTGTTGATTGCCGGTGCCGGGGCTGCGGCGGGGGGGGCCGACCGGGCTGTGGCTGTGGAGTTTAAGTTTGCAATCAGTATTAATCAGACGACCACACGACCTTTACATCTGCGCAAGAATGTAACGAGGCGACAGTAGCGTACTACTGATATCTTCTCATCGGTAGTTGAGGACCATACATGCGTTTTTGTTCGGAGGTTTCCTGGTCGTGTCTGGACCATTTTCTTCAGTTTTTCTGCTTAATCTAGTTATAACCAAAAAAGTTAGTCAAAACATGATGTCACATTTTTGCGTGATTGAATCATTTTTGAGTCTCTGAACAGATGAATCCGCACCTGCCAGATTTCAGAAGGCCAATATTCCTCTCTCTCTCTCTCTCTCTCTCTCTCTCTTCTCTCTCTCTCTCTCTCCTCTCTCTCTCTCTCTCTCTCTCTCTCTCTCTCTCTCTCTCTATGTCTGTATGTATGTATATACATATCAACCCACCTGCCTGCCTTCATATATACATGTGTATATAGTTTCAACTTAACCTTTCTCGAGTTTCAGCGAAGCAGGATATCACGCATTCTTCTTTTTATTTTTGTCATTGCTATCATTATTATTTACATTACGAAAAGAATGTATAAAAAGAACAGGAAAACAAAGAATGCTGACTATCTTAGAACACCCCACCCCAAGAAGCAGTCATAAATGACTACAGGTGAGTTTAGGTTGCATAACTATGATGGTAGGAAATATTCACAACCAGTCTCACAGTATGCACCTTTCCATGTCTATGTTAGTCGTGACACATCATTGATGTTCGTCGATCTGGAACCATTAATAAACAATATTTTTTATGATCAGGAGAATTATACATTCCTGCTGTTAGGAATGGCAAATGTACAAGTCTGAAGTGTAGACCAAAAATCTGAAGGACATGAATCATTGCCGTTCAGTCCTGCAACACTGATAATCCTCAACCAGTGCTAGTATCAGTCATAGAACAGAAGAGACAAAATAAAGCACTCACGAAAATTACATTTTTTAATTTATCATGACAATCAACCGTGCTATCGTCAAACTAAATCTTGCACGCCTCAGGATGGTCTCTACCGAATCATGACAGCTAACTTCTCGTCATCTCTCTCCATACTACAAGAATAAAGATGAGTCTTGGGCGTCTCAGTTAAATTCTCTTGCTCTATAATTTCAGCTGGCTTTCACTGGTATCAGTACTAGCTCCACAACTATAAAGCCCGACCTGGAACACCTCGCCAAGTGCCCTTCCCCCCTATACGTGACACCCACCTTCCACACCGTCCCAGTATCAGCTCCACAACTGCAGAGACAAATCTGGGGGGTACCCCAATAATCTATACTTTCATCATGAAGGATGTCCTGCTTTCAGCGTCAGTATCTATTCAAGAACCGCCAAGACTTTGTAATGAAACTGTGATCAAGATGGAAAGACTGTCCTGCATGCCACACAATACGCTTTCAGCCTCTCGTCTGCCAGCAGCCATGGGGAATATCAGGCGACGTCATGACCTCAGCATCGGTGAGAGAGTGGAAATGGGAGATAACTTGTCATCTCCTCGTAATTCGATAAGATGACATCCTTTTGCTTTTCTTTTTTTTTTTTTTTTTTTCTTTTTCTTTTTTTTTTTTTTTTTGATAAGAACGCACTTTTCAGAAGAGGTCTAAGTCCACGTTGGAATCTGCCCATAGGGTAGATCTTATGGTTTGACGTAGGTATGTACAGGATCCAGGTAGAACTTATCCCACGGTTGTCAAATCCGTGACTTTTGTTCCAGAGCCCTCTGATGTGGATGGTGTGACGACGGGATTTACATATCATTGGCCAGTGACATTATTTCAGGGAGTGCGTGTGTGTGTGTGTGTGTGTGTGTGTGTGTGTGTGTGTGTGTGTGTGTGTGTGTGTGTGCGTGCGTGCGTGCGTGTGTGTGTGTGCGTGCGTGCGTGCGTGCGTGTGTGCGTGCGTGCGTGCGTGCGTGCGTGCGTGCGTGTGTGTGTGTGTGTGTGTGTGTGTGTGTGTGCGCGTGTGTGCGCGCGCGCGCGTGTATGTGCGTGTGTGAGTGTGAGTGTGTGTGTGTGTGTGTGTGTGTGTGTGTGTGTGTGTGTGTGTGTGTGTGTGTGTGTCCATTTTGTCAGTACAACCTTCAGTTAATCTGACAATAAATGGTTTCAGTCAGTCAGTGTGTCCATACGCGCACGCGCGTGTGTGTGTGCGTGCGTGCGTGCGTGCGTGCGTGTGTGTGTGTGTGTGTGTGTGTGTGTGTGTGTGTGTGGTGTGTGTGGTGTATGTGTGTGTGTGTGTGTGTGTGAGAGAGAGTGAGTGAGAGAGAGAGAGAGAGAGAGAGAGAGAGAGAAGAGAGAGAGAGAGAGAGAGAGAGAGAGAGAGAGAGACTGTGTGAGAGAGAAAGAGAAACAGAGAGAGAGGGTGTTTTGTGTGTGTATGAGAGAGAGAGAGAAACAGAAACTCAGAGAGAGAGAGAGAGAGGGAGAGAGATGTGTGCACGAAAGAGAGAGAGACAGAGCAGCACTGCTTAGTGTCGTATCATGTATTGCATTGCATTGCATTGCATTTCTTTGTTCACAGCAGCTTCACAAGAACCACACTTCTCCAGTAAATCTACATCGGATCATAGATATATACCTGTCAGCTCACAGACACAGCTCCCTCCCCACCTCTCCTCGTCCACTGTCATCTCCAACCCTTGCCTCTTTGCCTGTCACCCTCCCTCCCTCCCTCCACTCCCTCTCCCACCCTTCGTTTTCCTCAAGATAGTAATACGCGATTTCCATTTTGCGATCAGTATAAATCAGACGACCACACGACGTTTACGTCTGCGTGAGAATGTAATGGGGTGATAGCATGCCACAGATACAGTGGCGTATTGATATCTTCTCGTTGGTAATCGAGGACTTTTACTGGAGGTGTATACGATCCTCATGGGACTTGTTTGAGGATGTGTATTGTTCGTGTCTCTAAACTTTTTTGTGTTTTAGTTTCTGCTTAATCCAGTCATTACGGAGAAAAAAAAAGTCAGTTAAAATTATATTTGCCTTCGACGTACTTGACTTATGCCTCTTGATTCCTTGAGGAACATAGGGCCGCGACGACACCCCTCCAACACACGCGATTTTGGCAGGTCCTCCCTAGCTGGGCCCACGTCATTCCGGCGGCCTTCACCTCAGCGTCGACACTCCTGCGCTAAGTCTGTTTTGGTCGACCCACTTTCTGCTTTCCTTGTGGATTCCAATCCAGAGTCTGCCTGGTTACGTTGGATGCAGGCTTCCGTAGCGTGTGGCCTAATGTTTGCTTTTCCAAATGATTTTGGAGATGTACGACGGATTAAGCCTCGCGCAACAGATTTCAGAAGGCCAGTGTTCATATCAACAAACGAGTCTACTAGGCCTTCTGCCTGTGTTCATATACATATGCCTACTTCCAGTTTACCCTTTCCCGAGATTTCAGCATAGCAGGACATTCATACGTTCTTACTGTTGTCATTATTATCATTATCATTATTGTTTAGTTCAAGAGAAGAAAATAGATGTGAATGATGAAGAAGAAAACAGAGAATGTCAGTTACTTGTGTACACCACTACCACCACCCCTTCACACACACACACACACACACACACACACACACACACACACACACACACACACACACACACACACACACACACACACACACACACACACACACACACACACACACACACACACACACACACACACACACACACACACACACACACACGCACAGAACCAACCAACCAAACAGAAAACAGTTATAAAATGACAACAGGTGATTATAGCTTACATACGTTGGTAAGTAATATCTGCAGCTAGTCTCATGGTATGTAGCTTAACATGTCTATGTTAGTCATTAAACCGGAAATTTGAACGTGAATAAGTCTGGAGCCATTAATAAATAACTTTTTATGGCACCGAGAATGATATGCCTCCATTGATAGCTATAACAAATGCACACGTCTGAAGTGGGAAACAAATCCTGATGAACATGAGTCAGTGCTCTCAGTTTTCCATACTTTTGTTATCCACTAACGGTGCTGGTATCGGTAAACAAAACAAAAAAAAAATATACCACATGAAATTTTTTACTTTTTGCATGTCCCATGATCTGCGCCACCTCAGTAGCGTTACACGCACGCTGCTCATTCCGATCTCCCGTCCACAACCACAGCCCAGCCTGGCCCGCCGCAGTCCTGGAACTGGTAATCCACAGGGAGCAGTCAAGAGGCAACCCCACCGGAGGAGACACTGCACTGCTGCTGAGTCACTTCGGCGGTGTTCAGTGGTGCCTGTCCTGATCCAGCATACGTAGGACAGGACACCACCTACTAAGCCCACCTACTGACGAAAATAATTGCTAAGCCGTTGAGCCGGCTTAAGTGAGCTCTCCCTGCTGAGGGGGCGCTATTACGCCCATTGATCGACAACCCCCGTGCCAATACCGGTAACCCTGACAAACTCAAAACAAGGCCATGGACTTGGACAGGACATCGAAACTGAGATCACCATGAGAGCAAGGCAAGAAGGGCCATAGAATTTGAGACTGTTTCTATGCTGATCGATCAGAATGAGGATGATGAGCTGATGCTGCGGATTTCCTTTCCTGTCTGAGACTACATGACAAGGCTGTACTCTACGCTTACTTTCATAATATATTCCGGCGTCAACCAGTCCGGAGGGGTAGAGACACTTGCAGAGTTGGTGAGGAAATTTGAGCAACACTCTCAAAAACACATCATTTAGTGGACGATGAGACTCGACTGTGTGGTCTCATTCTTCCCATCTGGTCCCGTAGCAAACGGGCTCAACTTTGGGGAGGAGTACGTCGGGGCAGAAAAAATCCCACATAGCTCTGATGGGAATCGAACCTACGACCTTCCAGCGGGAAATCCGAGACGCTTACCAGTTCGCCACGGCCGCTGATTAGACATTCACTTGTATCTGTCATGACAACTAACTCCCGCTGTGGGCACCAGTATTAAATCTACAACGGTAACGTTTGAATCTGGGACGCCTTGGTGACGTCCCTTCCTAGATCATGACAGCTAGCTTCTTTACGCCGTAAGTGTCAACATCATAAGGATAAAGACGAGTCTGAAATCGCCTCGGTTACGTTTCCTTGCTTTGTAATGACAGCTTTTTTTTTTTCTTTTCTAGACATCATTACTAGCTCTACAACTATAAATCCCGATCTGCAACACCTCGCTAAGTTTCCTTCCCTGACCTGACAACTGTCCTTCTCTCAGTTCCAGTACCCGCTCTGCGTCTGTGGAGATAAATATGGGGCACCCCGTTAATATAGCATCCTTCATCATTGGTGTCTGTCTTCCTCTCGTCATCAGTATCTGTACCACAACCCATCAAGACCTTGTAATGGAAGTGTGGTCTGGGTGGGGAGGACATACAGTCATCAGCAGAGCAGTCTCGGTCCGCCTGGCAGCCGAGGGATATCAGTGGCCGTCAAGACATCAGGATCAGTGAGAGGATGGAAATCGGCGATTGCTTGTCATGGAATCTACGGCGTTCTCAATCGGAAGTCATTCAACATTTGATGGGATGACATTCCAGGGATAAGAATGCACGTCTCTGAAGAGGACCCAGCTCGTGTTGGAATCTGCAGGTGAAATAGAACTTTCTCTCTCTGTGGCTGGAGGTAGGTGATGTAGCTAGGTACACGGCCCGGTTGGATCTTATTCCGCAGCTGTCAAGTCTGCAACTTTTATGTCTGCGACCTGTTACGTGTAGGGTTGGAGGTTTGGGCGGATGCAGGAAGTAACACGACTAGATTTGCAGGCTGCGTTTCCAAAGATATTTCAGTAAAAGAGAGAGAGAGAGAGAGAGAGAGAGAGAGAGAGAGAGAGAGAGAGAGAGGGGGGGGGGGGGGGGGGGAGACCAGCGTGCGCGAGCGCGCGCGCCAAACACACACATACACACACACACACACACACACACACACACACACACACACACACACACACACACACACACACTTAATCTATTAAGAATCAAATCAGATTTTTACACGAAAACGTTCGTTCTTTTTAATGATGTTTTCGTTATGTAATCTGTCAAGCAATAACAAGTCTCCTCGATTGAAGCTAGCTAGGTATATCTATATAAGGTTTACATATCTTCGTACTTTTGGTTTTTGTTTTCATTCTTCGAGCATCTTCCTAAAAAAACTGCTTTGTGATAATATTTGACGAACGTCCATGCCCCAGCAAGGTTTAAAGGAATAAATGTAAATATGGACTGGTCGTGGTGGCGCTGGAGGTGGTGGTGGTGGTGGAAACGGTGGTTGTGGTGCGTGTGTGCGTGCGTGGGTGTGTGCGTAAGTGCGCACGCGCACGTGTGTGTGTGTGTGTGTGTGTGTGTGTGTGTGTGTGTGTGTGTGTGTGTGTGTGTGTGTGTGAGAGAGAGAGAGAGAGAGAGAGAGAGAGAGTGTGTGTGTGTGTGTGTGTGTGTGCGTGTGTGTGTGTGTGTGTGTGTGTGTGTGTGTGTGTGTGTGTGTGTGTGTGTGTGTGTGTGTGTGTGTGTGTGTGTTCGTGCGTGCGTGCGTGCGTGCCCTGCGCGTGCACATGTATGTGGATGTGTGTGTTCGTACAAATGTGCGCGTACACGTGCTGTGTGCGTGCATGTCTCTGTCACACGACGGCCCCATGCACGCACTCACATAGCTACACGTAGAGACAACTATATGCCCTGCACGCAGTAACACAACACACCTGACTCCTTTCTTTCAATACAACGGACTTGAATACAATTATATATTTCTTCCCTGGTTTAAAAAAAAAAAAAAAAAAAAAAAAAAAAAAAACCACACACACAAACAAAAGAAAATTGTTTTTTTCTTTTTCCTTCTATTTATGCCTCACTTCTTTTGGCCGAGAGGTTTTTTTAATCTTTCCTCTTTCTTGTTTTCTCTTTTCGCAGTAAGGTATTGAAGAAGACGTCACAGCAATAATATCCTTTTCCCCTTTGAGACGAAGTGCTTACACTATTCTCGCAGGAAAACTCGTCAGTTTTACAAACATTTCTACAGGTCATACAGCCGACCACTTAGCCTTACATAAATACAATCCGTTCTGGGTGTGCACACACCCCAATTCTCTTTAAATTTTCCAACGGGAAAAATACTCCTTTTTTCAGTCACTGAAATGACACATTTTTTTTTTCCTAGAGGACAATCTTTCAGTTACAAAGAGTATCCATCCTTTCCAAGAGGCCAGTCCTTTAATTATCAGAAAACTACTCCTTTCTATGAGAACAATATTCTCATCAAATTCCCAATTCCCAATCAGTCCAAATTAGAAATTCTCTCGACAGCAAAACATTCTTTGTCACGGAGACGGTTCTTTATCACCGCGTCTCTTGTCTCTACTGACAATTGGTTCTTTATTACCGCGTCTCTTGTCTCTACTGACAATTGGTTATTACCGCGTCTCTTGTCTCTGCTGACAATTGGTTCTTTATTACCGCGTCTCTTGTCTCTGCTGACAATTGGTTCTTTATTACCGCTTCTCTTGTCTCTACTGACAATTGGTTCTTTATTACCGGCGTCTCTTGTCTCTACTGACAATCCAAACTGACCCTCCCGTAGCTCCTGAAGCATCTCAAGGGCTACAAGGAGCTTGTTCAGGGTAATACCCTCCAAAAATACGGGGTGCTCGCTCCTAGGATCAATGACATATGAGCCTACAAACAGTTGAGAGTTCAACTCTCTATCTAAGTCATACGTCTTCGTCCACTTTTTCTCCTTACAGCTAATCTTTCACTCTCCTTTTTCTTGACACATACTCTCTCTCTCTCTCTCTCTCTCTCTCTCTCTCTCTCTCTCTCTCTCTCTCTCTCTCTAGCTATCCCGCTGCTTCCACCAAAGTAACAGGCAGTCTCTTTTCATTTCCAAAGAGTACAAATGACCATTCAAAAAATCTGATCACTGATGAGCAAGCACCTTGTAAAGGTGAGTTTTCAATCATTCCCGCTAACATTCTCCTGAAACACCTGCAGAGCAGCTGTGCCAGTTTTAAAGTGCATAAAAGGGGGAAATTGTATTCCCCGGGTTTTCCCCGGGTCTCGCTCTCTGCCTCGTCTCTCTCTCTCTCCTCTCTCTCTCTCTCTCTCTCTCTCTCTCTCTCTCTCTCTCTCTCTCTCTCTCCTCTCTCTCTCTCTCTCACGTAGGCTTGTGGTGGAAGTGTGTGACCCCCAAACAGGAAGGAATCCCGGGTATGATTGACATGTTCATTGTAATGTAATGTAAACGGAATAAATAAATGAATGAATAAATAATGAACAAATAATCAATGAATAGATAGATAGATAGATAGATAGACAGACAGACAGACAGACAGACAGACAGACAGATAGACAGATAGATAGATAGATAGATAGATAGATAGATAGATAGATATAGATAGATACATGAATTTAAAATGTAAATACATGAAAAGTAAATAAAATCAATAAATAAACTAATAAATGAATGAATAGATAATAGCCTAAATAATCATCTAAAGAAGGGTAGTAAAAAACGAAATGGGGCGAGACGACGAGAGACGGGTGGATGGGCGGGGA
>JADBJO010000066.1:1187092-1189592 GCA_016801955.1 Conus betulinus
AATCTAACACATTTTCACATTATTAAAAAAAAAAAACTTGAGACAATAATTGATTAAAAGTATATCATCGCTGTTAAAGGATAAGAATGCTGACATTGAATCATACACTAATTGTTCTCTAAAACTGGTTCGCTTCGTTATACATGTTTCACTGTATAAACATCCCGCATTCAGAAGGCCTGTGGCCTACACTTATTTATCAACTCTCTCTCTCTCTCTCTCTCTCTCTCTCTCTCTCTCTCTCTCTCTCTCTCTCTCTCTCTCTCTGGTGAAAATATCCAGGTTACCAATATCGAGATTGTGTAGACAGGCATACGAAATGCTGTTGAAGCAACAAAAGAAGGGTAAACAGAACTGGGTGTTTCAAATCAATAACACTTTAAATAAACATATTCATTTGGAATTATTCAAACTATGTATTCATGGAAGAGTAACCTAAAAATATTTTATATCATCCAACAAAGATAAAAAGCGTCAACACAGCAAACAAGGGTGAAGAAAGGAAATCCTGCAATTGTACTAAAAAGAACAACAGTGTCCCTTAAGCAACAAAAATATAATCTAGTTCTCTAAACAACATTGTATACCAAGCCACTGTGACATCAGAAAATGAAAAAGAAACATACATAGGGATCTGCTGAGCCAGGTCACTTCAAAGAACCAGTATATGCAAATGAAAACAAAACGTGGTTTAATACAAATGCAAATTACAAAAACCAAACCAGAACTGTCCAAATATGTTTTTAATACAAATGACAAAAAAATACCACCCTAACATATCCTGGAAAATCATAAAAAGGCATCACCATACAATAACATTTCAAAAAGATGCAACCTATGAATCAACAGAAAAATGGTTAATACTATGCAAACCATACTTAGCAACCCTAAAACTAAAGTAGAAATAGTAAACAAAATGCAGGCACAAATGGAAATCGTTATCAGCAAACGCACCCTGAACTGTAAACAACCTGAAAAACCGAACAACACGTGCAGCCAATCCGCAGTGCAAACATGACATTAGGCCATATAACACCGCAGCAGGCGACCCAAAACCACACTGAGGAGAGCCAGCGCTCGAAACAGATCTGTTGATTTTAAAACTTCCTTTTACCATACCATGTAGCTTGTTTTAACATATATTCTTTTGCTTCTAGGTGGCACCTTTGGTTGTTATATATATTTTGATATATATTACGGTATACACCAGCCTATTTATATAATAGCATTCTGCTAACCACAATAAAGGCAAAAAAAGTGCTCAACCGGGTTGGGAGCGGCATCTGTTAAAACTTTGATTAAAATGTTAAATGTTAATGCAGCTTCACATCCCATTTACATTTTAATCAAAGTTTTTGCCGGTGTAGGAAACTTATGGCGTATTAGCTTAAAAAATAATGAGGACAAAAAGCTCTATATGTTACATTCTGATGGTTGTGTGTGTCTGGTAGAAATGTGGAAGCGTGTGTATGTTCGATGTATATACTATTTTCTTTGCTCTTGTAACTAAATTGAAATTCCTGTCATATGTGTATCCAACTGTCAGCACGGTTTTCGGGATAATGACAGGAAAATGTCGAAGTGTCAAAACTCTCTCTCTCTCTCTCTCTCTCTCTCTCGTATGAAAAATCGTTGTAAGTAAAGAAACGGATGGCTTCGAACAAGAAGAATAGGGGATGTGGAAAGATGGATGGGGCGGAAAAAGAGGAAAAGAACTACTGCCCTTTTTGCTATCTATTTTGTCGATGCCTACCCAACCACAAATGCTAGGTTGACACAGTACACTTAGCAAGAATGAAAGCTAAGAATAAGTTCCATTGAAAGCAAACCATATTTTCAGTGATTTGCTCCCGTTCCCAAATTCTTGACATTAAGGAATTCTTTTCCTACACCCCACTGTCTTGTTCTTTTGTTTCTTTCCTTAATTCTATATTTCTTTCTTTATTCGTTCTGGTTTCTTTCTTTCTTTTTCCTCTTCTTATTCTCCTTCCTCCCTCAAAACTTTGCCCTTTCCTGAACACAGTGATACCTCTTTGGAGAAAGTCCACATTTGATTATTACTTCTTTTTGCTTTCTTTTCTTCTTTCTCTTTTTCTTTCTTTTTGTCTTCCTCTCTTTCTTTCTTCTTCTTTCTTTATTTTTTCTTTCTTGCTTTTCCCCCCCTTCTTTTCCTACATACCCTTCTCTTCTTTACCATTCCATTCTATATCCTTTTCTTATGTTTGTTTTCTCCGTCTTCCTCTACTTCATTTTCTTCATTTTTTGTCCTTCAGTTTTTTTTCTTTTCATACAACCATTTTCGTACAGCTCCTTTCTTATTCTTGTTCTTTTTCTTCTTTGTCCTTTTTTAAGTCCTCCCGACTTCTTCTTCTTCTTCTCTTTCTTTTCTCTCTTTCTTCTTCTTCTTCTTCTTCCTCTTCCTCTTCGCATACTTCTTCTTCGCATTCTTCTTCTTCTTCGCATTCTTCTTCTTGTCCTTCCTTCCTTCCATTATACATCA
>JADBJO010000066.1:1197092-1202092 GCA_016801955.1 Conus betulinus
ACTAATTGAATCTTCTCTCTCTGTTACAGAAATTACACATGTCACTATCCACAACCTGCATTCTTTTCAAAGTACTGTTAGTTACCAGAATTCTGTGACATATTCTAAGCTGGAACCATTTCAGTTTTATTTCTTTTATTTTCTTAATTCTTTTTAGTACGTCTGTCCAATTAATAGGTACATTAAGGCTCTGTTCCCATTTCATAAAAGAGCTGATGTTTAAAACCTCAATGTTCTTCTATCATATATCATAGTGAATGCGTGCCCCTTTAGTGGCGCTACAAATTTTTTGTAACGCTAATGTTCTGTCATTACTGATATAACTGTCGAGTTTTATTAACATTTTCTTCGCATATTCTTTTATTGATTGTACGCAACTTATATAATTTAGAAAATTGACCTCCGATCCCCAGCTTCTCTGACAGTGTGTGACGGCTTATAAAGTTACCATTGTCATCAAGTAAATGTTTAACCAAAAAATATATTGTTCTGCATCCATTTCTTGTAAAAGAACGGTTTATTTCCCACTTTGAACTTTTCGTTACAAAAAATAGGTTCAGTAACTAGATCTTTGTTATTTTTTTTTTTCTTCTGCACGGTTGCAAAAAAAAAAAATATATGCCTTAAAAACATCTCTCCAAAATGTATTTACTTTGCTTTGTACGAATCTGTCTGGTCCATATGAATCAAAGGCATCGATTTCAGGACATAATGAATGTAATACTGTTTTCCATTTACAATTTTGCACGTATACTTTCCTAATCCAGGCGATTTTTAAGGATTGGATATATATCTAATATTGGGTATACCTAGTCCTCCTTTCCAAATATTTTGCACAGAATATTTTCTTTTAATTTTATCATTTTTGTTGTTCCAAACAAACTTGAAACACATATTTTGCAACATATCTATTTGAGAGTCTGGAGGGTTGGGCAGGAGGATCCACAAATATACAAGTTTTGATAGCACTAATGATTTTAGCACTGCTATTCTACCTAGTGGTGTAATTACTCTTTTTGACCATATCTTAAATAGATTTTTAACTTCTAAAAATTTATCTGTCACATTGATTTGAGTCATATCTGTCAGATTATTTGTAAAACCACACCCCTAGGATTTTAAATTTAAAGGGGTTCCATTCCATTTTATATAAGGGGTAAGTATGTGCTCGAGGAATTCTTTTTTTTTTTTTATCCCTAACCAAACATTAAACGTTTTTTCATAGTTTAATTTAAGTCCGGATATTTGCTCAAATTCATAGAGATCTGTGAACAACTTTTCATATGATTTCTTATCTCCTTCCAGTGTGAAGGTGGTGTCATCTGCAAACTGATTTGTCTTGAATTCTGTATTTTTTATTTTTATGCTTTAACATCTTGATCTTGCCTTATTTTATTTGCTAGTATTTCGGCACATAAAACAAACAAATAGGGAGATATAGGATCACCTTGTCGGCATCCTCTTCCAATATAAAAATCCTGAAGAAACCTTCCCGTTCACTATAACACATAGACCTTATCTTTTCATAAAAAGATGATATCCATTTCTGTATTCCTTTTCCGAAACCAAATGCACGTAGAACCTTACTCATGTATGACCAGTCAACAGAGTCAAATGCTTTTTCAAAATCTACTGATACCAATAACCCAGGCAAGCGGTTCACCTCTAAATAGTGAATTAGATCATATATGGTTCTTAAACTGTCTCCTATGTATCTACCGGGAATGAAACCTGACTGATCCTCATTTATGATTTTGGGTAAAACAGATTTTATTCTACCTGCAATGCAGGCAGAAGCAATTTTATAAGTAACATTTAGAAGTGAAATTGGTCTCCAGTTCTTCAGATATTCTCGTGGCTTCTCTCCTTTTGGTAAACAAATTACTATACCTTCTTTTTGTGTTATAGACATTTCGCCTTTATTGTATCCCTCGTTTAATGAACGGACAACAAAATCCCCCAGTTGTCTCCAAAGAATTTTTAAAAGTTTACTGTCATACCATCTGTCCCAGGACTTTTATTATTCTCCGTATTTTTTTAAGACTCTAGTAGCTTCTTCTAAGGTAATTGGTCCCTCCAGCTCGTCGGGTTCTGCTTGAGTTAGTTTGGGTAGATTATTGGCATTTTTTTTCAATTTCAATATCTTTTACTTTCTTTTCTGCATATAAGTTTTTAAAATAATTCTTTGTTTCTTCTAACATAACGTCCGTTTCTGTTAGAGTTGTTCCTTTGTCCGTGACTAGTTTTAGCATTCTTTTGCTTACAAAGTTTCTTTTTTCCAGTGAGCAGAAGTATTTGTTTACTTTTTCCCCTTGTGACGACGCCCATCTTGCCCTGGACCTTACTATTATTCCATCCATCTTTGTTTTCCTAATCTCACTCAGTTCATCTTTTTTGAGTAAATGTAACATCAATGTCATACTTAAGTTTCGGATTCTACAAACACAAATGATCTCAACATTAGCAACAACTATCAAAGAAAATACCAACAGAACTAGAATGCAAAATTTCTGAAAACAACTTACGAAGATCAAGGTCATTAACTATTTTCGGTAATGTTATTGGATTTCGATGGTTGAGCGCAGTACCTCCATTTTTGAGCATTTGAGCTTTGATGGCAGGACAGTGCAGAAACAGATGATTCGTAGAAATGTGGCTCCCACAAACACAAATAATATATCCTTACAAAATTTTGTTTTGAGAGCATTTAGACGAATCTTAAACATCGAAGACGTAATTGATCTGGATTTGATTTGACTTAAACTCTTAACTATTATATCCGAATGCAGTGTGTCACAAGCTTTTACACAATTATGTGAATATTGAATATCTAAGGTCTTCAACTTGTCAACAAAATTATCCTTTGCTAACTTGTCAAAGTATTTATAATATACATGTAGATCTAGCTTAACATTAAGTTTAATTGTCCTGCAGCATTGCGTGCTGCACTCTTGGCTGCTTGATCTACCTGTTCATTAAAGACAACTCCACAGTGAGATGGAATCCAATAAAAAGTAACACTGTGTGTGTGTGTGTGTGTGTGTGTGTGTGTGTGTGTGTGTGTGTGTGCGCGCGCGCGCACACCCACATGTCTGCGTTCGTGTGCATGCATGCACGTGTTTGTGTGTTTGCGTGCCTGCGTGTGTGTGCGCTCGTACATGTTGTGTGTGTGTGTGTGTGTGTGTGTGTGTGTGTGTGTGTTTTCGCTTATATCCCCTTCCTGCGATGTAGGAAGACGAGATGGAAGAGCCAATCGGCGTAGGAATGAGGAAATGAAAGAAAACTAACTAATCAAATACAGATAATCAAAATGGGGGAAAGGCGCAAATCAATCAAGCGATCAAACTGAATAGTCACAACAAAGGATCAAAATTAAGAAGAACAATCCTAGCCTACCTAAAACAGACTGAATACAAGAAAAGGAAGAAAGGTCAATCTTACGGTCACGGCACAAAAGTGCAAGCACACAATCCTTCTTTTGGTCGAGGTCACAACTGTCGCAACAGGCAACCTTCTGGGTTCAAATCAGAATATACTTTTGCAATATAATACACTAGAGCACAATTTTCAAATTCCTCCTCGTGATTTTTTTTTTTTTCTTATTTCTGTTTGTGCCTCACTTCTTTTGGCGTGAGAGGTTTTTTACTATTACCTCTTTTTGTCAATGTGTAATTCACTAAGAGGTCATTTTATACTATACTCCGCAAAATATATATACCTGAGTCACACTGACTTTAGTCCATTCACCCATTTCACAAACTTAAGTTTTACAGAAGACCAGTTTGCCTTACAATAATTGCACATCACTCTGTGTTTTCTTTCAGTCACCAAAATATTGAATTCTTGCCGTGAGGACAGTCATCGCATCAAATTTCTAAAGCAAAATTCTCTCGACATCAAACATTCACAAATCATCTCCAGGGCTGCGAGGGGCTATAACCCAGCAACATCTCCCTCGTACAGTGTGCTGGCCCTAGAAAGACAAGACATTCTATAAGTAATCTAAACTAATACTTACTTGATGATCGATTACAGGATCTATTTCTTACTTATCGAGTGTGTGAGCGGAGTGAAATTTAGAAATGATTCCGATCACGATTAAAACGAGAATAAACGATCGTAATTCGAGATTGCGATAAAAAAAAATTGTATTGAAAATTATCAAATAAGTTCACACATCCTATACTCACGCTAGAATCATTATCATACGAAGCTATATATCAAGAGCTATAAATAGTTGAGAGTTCAACTCTCTTTATACTATGCTGTACTTCTCCGTCCTTTTCTTCGGCTGTTTAGCTAACCACTGTCTTATTTTCTTGACTGCCACTCTCTCTCTTTCCCTCTCCTCTCTCGTCGATGCTATAGCCAAAGTGACAGGCAATCTCATCCTACCTAAGAGCAAAAATCACCACTATTAAAAAAAAAAAAACCACTGAGGACCAAGCAAGCACCATGTAAAGGTGAGTGTTTATTGCTGGTTCAAAGGACACGAAAAGGGAAAAAAAATTGTTCTTCTTTTTTTTCTGGGGCGCGTCTCTCTCTCTCTCTCTCTCTCTCTCTCTCTCTCTCTCTCTCTCTCTCTCTCTCTCTCTCTCTCACGCACACACACATTTGCACATTAACCACACAGACACACACATAGGACACAGAGACTAGAGAGAGAGGAGAGAGAGAGAGAGAGAGAGAGAGGAGAGAGAGGAAGAGAGGAGAGAGGTGTCACACGAGAGTGCTTGAGTACACGAAAAGAAGGGTCAGAAGATGACAGGGTGAACATGTGCTGTACAACACCAGAAGATGGCTTGATCAGATTCGGCTTGATCAAGTGAAGCAGATGTCGACGACCCTGTGATAAAACTTGAAAGTAACGTGTGGGAATACAGTGTTCTTCGGTGGCAATCATAACTCGCAAACTCCTTCAACAGTCTTTGTCTATACATGTCCGACTCTTCTTTATCAGACAAGCCATTTTTCTCACATGAAAGTCAGGTACACTGGTG
>JADBJO010000066.1:1207092-1209592 GCA_016801955.1 Conus betulinus
ACCTTTACTAACCTTAACAACCGAGATAATAATTACAGGGAGGGGGCTTTTGAAGTTGTTCACTGCTTATATCCTGCTGCACGGAGTAAACGAATTGCAAATGATTTTGTGATTTTTTTAATCAATATATTTTCCCCTGACACCGTGGATCCAATAAATTGACGTAAAAGGGAAGATTGTTTTTAGATAAAGTCACAGCAGACGATTTCAACGAATAGCTTGGCAAAAATACAAAAGTCACGTACATTTACGTTGATGCAGAAAATGTATTTGGCTATGACACACTCACGTTTTGTTTGCGTTTTATCTAAAGAGTACAAAATACTAAAGAAGTGACGGAGGGCTATTCGGCTGATCTTCTTCAACGAATCATCTGTCACTGGCTAATCTAAACATGATGAAATATTAAAAATGAAAAATAAACAGATTTCTGTAGTTGTCTGCCCTTATATGTGCTGATTGAGATTTAATGACACTGAATAAAGTGGCCCTGATTTTTCAATTGAACCAGATTAGGATGGTTAAATAGTCCCGAGTGCGATGTTAACGGCGCGGAAAGGGTTAACACATCAACCCCTCCCCCCATGACCATTCCCCCCCCCCCCGAATCCCCCTCACCCCCCCCCCCCCCCCCCCCCCCCCCACACACACACACACACACACCAAAAAAAAAAAAAAAAAAAAAAAAAAAAAAAAAGAAAAAACTGAGTTGAACACGTGCGCAGAGACGCAATGCATGCCGGACCGGAAAATGTACGTAACAGAAATGGACCAATCAAACAGCGTGGAGGTCTGACGTGACGACTCCTTCGGAGTGGATATATAGGGCGAGGGAAAAGCTTCAACAGGAACAGCTGGGGATGTCACATTTATGGTGAGTGTTGCCTTGCCTTCGATCCACGTGTTTGCTCATTTTGACGCCTTCGCTTGATAGACTGGGCTGACGAGGACCCTGGCTTCTTGCCGTTGATGCCTCGACGTCAAATGCCTGGACGTGTTGGTTGGAGTATGGTCCCCAGTCTCTCTCTCTCCTCTCTCTCTCCTCTCTCTCTCTCTCTCTCTCGCTCTCTCCCTTCTCTCTCTCCACTCTCCCTCTCTCTCTCTGTCGTCTTCTCCGTTTTCTCCTCTCTCTCTCCCCCTCCCAACTCCCAGTCTCTCTCAAAAAAAATCTACTCAAATCAATCTCATTCTCTCTCTCTCGCTCTTATCTCTCTCCGGCTCGTCTGTGCTATGTCCCCACTCACCTTCCCCCGGGCAAGTTGTTTGGTTGGATTAAGGCCTCTCTCTCCTGTAGTCCTGTCCCGCTCACTCTCTCCCCTCTCCCCTCATCTTCTTCATCCTCCTCCCTCCCTCACTCCCTCTCCCCAGCCCTGCAACAGCCATCTCCTCTCCCATCCCTCTCTCCTCTCTCCCTCTCTCTCTCTCTCTCCTCCTAAAACTGGTGATTTTTTGATTAACCTCTCTCTTTCTCCCTCCTATCTCTCTCTCATCTCATCTCCCTCTCTCTCTCTCTCTCTCTCTCCTCTCCTCTTCCTCTCTCATCTCTCTCAATGCCTAAAACCTGTCTGTCTGTCTGTCTGTCTCTCTTCCCCTCCTCTCCTCTCAACTTTCCATCTTTGTGTCCTCCTGTGTGAGTCTCTCTCTCTCTTCTCTCTCTCTCTCTCTCTCTCTCTCTCCTCTCTCTCTTTCTCCGTCTCTGTCTTCCCTCAGTCCATCAGTGCGGATACAAAAGAAAGCGAACGAATACGAAAGAAGCGATGTGGAGTAAAGAAAGGCTTTTAAGCTTGTCAAAGCTTTGACTGAACATCAGCAGATGAAAGTCAGCGCGTTTCAGGAGAAAGATGGTCACTGTGCCCACAGACCCGAGACGTCATGGAACAGTGGACTGAACATTGCTCTGAACTTTACAACAAAACAGAGCCAGTGAGATCAAGTGTGCTATCAACACGTTCTTCATCAAGTCAGGGTGACTTTTCAATAGCCAGTGAAGGAGTCGTTGTAGGCCTGAGGTTGTTGAACTGAGATAAGACTGCCCGCCGATGGTGCGGCTTAGACCTTTACGTGCAGCATGCGTTTGTTTGTGTGTTTGGTTGGTTGGTTGGTTTGGGAGCACTAATAAAGGTGTATAAGAAGAGCACTGAGCATAGGACAGGAGGAGATGTTTTTATTCCCTGACAAATAAACAGAAGGAAAGAAGGCTAACACACTTGGTTTTTGGTTCACTTACTCCCTAGTGGCCGCCATGTTTCATGTCAATGGTTTCATTGCATTTCTGCTTCTGATGACTTCTATTCTGTTTCAGACATGTGCAGTCCTTTCCTTCCCAGCGTGGGTCTGGTGGCCCTGCTAGTATGTACCACGATCACTGGTAAGATATACAGATACGTTCTATCTTCTGTTTGCTTTTCGGTCTGTTTGGTTGTTTTGTTTTGATTGATGGCGCAGAAGAATGCCGGCTGTGATCTCTCTCTCTCTCCTCTCTCTCTCTCTCTCTCTCTCT
>JADBJO010000066.1:1214592-1227092 GCA_016801955.1 Conus betulinus
TATCATGTCTTTCTTTATTTGATAGTTCATGGGAGGAAAGATCTTTGCCTCAGAATACATTTGAAACTGTTTACACCAGAAATATAGCAGAACAAGACCAAACTCTGGTAGAAAAAAAAGTCGTTTTTGTTATGGAAACAGAAATACATAGCATAACTCACGTGTTCAACAGTCAAAAACACGTTTCATAGGGAGGGCTAGTTACATAAATCAAGAAATAGTGTTGTGCAGATTCTTTTCGTTTTGAATGAGAAAAAAAAATAGGCACCAAAGACTCACTTATGATGGTGGTGTAAAATTAACTCACCTTTTCGACAACTTTTTCTTAGTGACGGCTATATAGATAAATAAGACATAGTGTGCAGATAGTGTTCGTTTTTGACTGGAAAAAAAAATATATCACAACACTCTTTGATGATGACGGTGTGGCTGAAGAGAATGTTGGCGTACAATTCCCTTGAGTCCTTACGGATGTACGTGACGGTGTGCGCAACAACTGTTTGTGTCTGCCGACATTCTCTGAACAAACCGTATGAGAGTGTGTACCACGATGCACTAGTTGGTGGCTCAAGAAAGAGCTCAGAGAGAGAGAGAGAGAGAGAGAGAGAGAGAGAGAGAGAGAGAGAGAGAGAGAGAGAGAGAGGCATGATGATGATGACACCTGTTCTCAGACTGAACATGGAAGATGTATCTTAAGTCCTAAATGGTAAAGCCTAAAGTTCAAAAGAAAATGTATGTTGATGGCATGCTGCTGCTGATGTTGAAGAGGTTATCATTAACATCATCATCATCATCATCATGATCATCACCATTATTAGCATTATTATCATCATTGTTATGATTACCATCATTATTATTGTTGTATTAATATTATTATTTTTATATCACACCATCATCATTATAATTGTCATTACTACTCTATAATTGTTTTTATCATCATTATTATTGTTATCATTATTATTATTTTTATTATTTTATTATCATTATCATCATCATTTTTATTATTATTATTGTTTTTATTATGTTCTTCTTGTTGTTGTTTGTTATTTTTTATCGCTGTTGCCTTTTTGTTATATGAAGATGACAGAGAACGTAGGCTTTGCCATGACTCCAGTTTAGACAAAACCGAAAAACGCCCACCATCTCCCCTATCACAACCACCACCAACAGCAACACCAATGCCCAATAGTATCAAAAGAGACCAAACTGACGATGATTCACCGTGTCAACGACCCGACTGTCGGCTGCCTTATATTGTTGGACACGCATGGTGACTTAATCCGATGCTCTCGAAGATAATACATTATCTCTTGTCTGATGGTCGTCTGAACATATATTCCTGTCACGGAGGTCAAACTGACTGCCACAGAGAGAGAGAGAGAGAGAGAGAGAGAGAGAGAGAGAGAGAGAGAGAGAGAGAGAGAGAGAGAGAGAGAGCTGGTGGGTGGGTGCGTGGGTATGAGAGAGAAGAGAGATTCAGATTGAGTGTGAGAGAGGACAGGCTTTGGGGCCATAGTGACACAAACGTATGGGGAATGGTGGGGAATAAGAGAGAGGGGTAGGGGGGAGAAAATAAGAGCAACGGAAGTATGAGAAAATTGAGGGCGAGAGAGAGAATGGGAGGTAACAGGGAGGTAGGAAAAGAGGGAGAGAGAAGAGGAAGAAGAAGAAGAGGAAGAAGAAGAGAGAGAGGGACACACACACACACACACACACACACACACACACACACACACACACACACACACACACACACAGGGAGGGAGTCTTGAAGAGAGAGCCAGTAACCTAAAATTTAGAAAACAAACAATTTGTTTGAAAAACATAACCACACACAAAAACCAACGACAACAGTTTACCAACGTAAACAAACCAAAGTCAAAAAACAGTCAAACAAACAAAAGAAGAAACATCTGGACAATACAGGCTGTTTGGACACATCAGGTATGAGCTAGCAACCCATTATTTTCAAACGCTTTGTTTGGACAAGTGGGTTTTTGACAGTTCAGGTATCTGTGGAACAGCTAAGAATGCGTTAGCTATCGATCCTGTCCCTAAACTGCCTTCTCCTTCTCTGTTTGCCTGGGGCCATAGGGTAGTCCTAATGACGGATGGGTCTTCTCCCTTCTGTTTGCATAGGGGTATAGGGCAGTCCTGGTGATGAATGGGTTTTCTCCCTTCTGTTTGCATAGGGGCCATAGGGCAGTCCCGGTGATAAATGGGTCTTCTCCCTTCTGTTTGCATAGGGGTCATAGGCCGGTCCTGGTGCTCAACGGGTCTGTACATCTTTCGTGATCTTTATTATTGTTTTCATTATTATTATTCTTATTATTGCTTATATAGCGCCTATCCTCGGCTACAGAACAAGCTCTAGGCGCTTTACAATCCATGCTCGTTTACACAACGGGCTACGTGGGTAGTGCCGACTGAAGAGCTGCCAGCTGGCGCTTCATTCAGTCGTTTCCAGTGTCATCCAGTCAATGTTGTTCAATATCGTTCCCTTACTTTCCTTACTTCCTTCACATCCTCACAAGGATATGTCGAGTTACAGACCTTTCTTCTGTGAGTTCAGATATTGTGTCATAAGTTCATTCTGGAGAGAGGTATTCGGGATTTTTTCTGGTTTTAAGATGTTTTTCAAATGATTGGAATTTACTCCGCGCTCTTTGATTCTTCAAACGGTTGCTTAATTAAAATGGGCAGACTGTCTCCGCGAAGTATATCTGATCGTTCGTTACCCGTAACGTGTGGATACGCACTGATCTACTGGAGAATAAGACACTGCGATTAGGAATTAGAACATCAAATGGTGCTTTTTTCTGTCTTTTCTTCAGTCCTCCCCTCAGAACTATTCCAGAATTTCCATTTAAACCCTAGCACACACAACTTAATGTGTGTGTGTGTGTGTGTGTGTGTGTGTGTGTGTGTGTGTGTGTGTGTGTGTGTGTTCGTGCGTGATCGCGCGCGTATATGCAATTGCATGCATGCGCGCGTGGTTTCGTGTGCATTTGTGTGATCGTTGTAGTAGAAGCCTTCGCCTTTCTTCAACATTTCAATGTATTACCGTCATATGTTCATATTCGTTACAGGTCGCTCCATCGTTCTACTCAACAATACTGACAATTCCATCCTCACCTGTGGCAACATCGAACGAATGGCAAGCTACGTCACCGCTCGGGCTGTCTTCCAGGGGGCCATTTATGGCTCCGTTGTTCTGAGACAAGAAGATGGGGCATCTGACGTGGCGCCCACACGAGTGTCAACCGACCTGTTCTACACGGAGGCCACTGTCGGCAGCTTCTACTGGCGGATTGTTTCGGAGGATAACTGTACTGCATTGTTTTCCCCGTATGATCCCAGCGGGGCTATGGGACCATGTGCCGAAAACTCCCAAGCAGGGTAGAGGAACAAAGGCTTTTATGTCTTCTTTGAGATTGAGTTCCATACTTTTTTTTTTTACTGTTTGTTTGTTTGTTGTCTTGTTCTCTTTTTGTTTCTGGGATGAGAGTTGAATATTTACAGTAGTCGTCAGGTTATTTGCTCGACAAAACCATACGACCTTCAATCTGAACAACCATATGTGCGAACAATTTCAAAACAAGGAGGGTCCAGTTATTGTCTTGAAAAGATATTCTTTCAGTTGTGTGTGGGTATAAACAAGGTTGGGCACATCATTGTATTTTAAGAGTTTACCGTTTACACATAACACAAGGAAAACGTCACATGCTGATCGCAGACCTGCAATTCCCTCGACAAACTAACACTTTGAGCGTGACAGATCATTACGTTTGCAATTTCTGAGCAGTGGGATCTTTTTTCTTCTTTTCTTTCTTTCTTTCTTTCTTTCTATCTTTCTGCGTACGCAGGCTGATACTCCTGCAGTGGAGGCAGTGGAGTTTTGTGTGTATGACCGTTTTTTTTTTTATCCCGCCGTTAAGGCAGCCATACTCCATCTTCGGGGATGCTATGTGTAATGTGTCATCCATACCAACGGCCAAACTGGCCTTCTCTTCCGAAAGCTGGTGATGGGATTTTGCGTGTGTGCAAGATGTTGTGCGTGCGTTCACACATGGGACCTCGGTTTTTAGTCTCATTCGAAGGACTGTATGGGAAATGGAGTCAGAGCCAATGTTAACTCCGAGGGAAAAAATCCCCCTGTACCGAAATTCGAACCTGCAACCTCAGGATCACGAGTCCGGCGCTCTACCAACCGAGCTATTCCGGCCCCCCGTGCAGTGGGATGAAGCAGCAGCATGTGAAGGGGAAAGAGGGAGGTGGGGAAGGAGAGTTGTGTGGCAAAGACAATAGGAGGGTATTGTTTTCATATACGCAAAGCATTGGTTCCTTTTGTCCAACACAGGCATTGGTTGCTTTTGTCCAACACAGGCATTGGTTGCTTTTGTCCAACACAGGCATTGGTTGCTTTTATCTAACACAGGCATTGGTTGCTTTTGTCCAACACAGGCATTGGTTGCTTTTGTCCAACACAGGTCTTGGTTGCTTTTGTCCAACACAGGCCTTGGTTGCTTTTGTCTAACAGCTGTGCTGTTGGTGACCTGACGGGCAAGATGGGTAATGTCAGCGTGGGTACAATCAAAGGCACAGAACGCAGGACAAGTCTGGATCTGAACCTGCCTCTCTCAGGCCCCCAACAGCGTGCTGGGATTAGCCATCCAAATCTTTACCCCAGGAGACAGCACACCGATTGACTGTGCTGTCATCACCGCATACGTTCCACGCACGGGCGTAGCCACTTTCGATCAACAGGGAGTCACCGGAAGCATCACCTTCACGCAGCCTTCACCCTTTGACCCCACTGTCACCCACGTTGCCTTGGCGAACCTCCGCTCTTTGGCCAGCGGCTATCACGTGCACAAATTGCCCGTGCCCCAGCGGGTGCTGCCAGACCAGTCGTTGTGCAGCGTCGAGAGAGTGTGTCGGGTCATTTTAATCCGTTCAATGCCTCTTATCCAGGTCGTCAGAAGGCACAGAGGACATGTATGAGGTGAGAAAGACATGTGTTTATAACTGTTTCTGTAAGGTGAAAAAGTGACGCATGTCTATCTATATAGAGAAAAGATGCCTTGTAGTGATGAATCTCCTAGGCGAGAAATATATGATTGTTAGGCTGTACATTGTTGATGGTAAAAATATGACTAAAAAATTGCTTTTTTTGTCAGTATAGAAAACGAAATCTTGTTGATATGTATCCGCTAGGTGAAAAACATATGATGGTTAGTTTGTACCTTGTTGGTGGGGGGACACGATGACTGTTTGTGTGTATCTGATAAGTATATGCTGGTGCTATCTGTTTCCGTTAGGGGAAAATATATGGTTCATTCGTATCTGTTAGGAGAGGAGGACGTGATTGCTGTGCTTGTGGTCATAAAGCTAGAAACAGCTGCGTGTTGTATCTGTGTTTGCTAGGAAAGAAAGAAACATTTGCTCGTTTCATACGTACATCAGGTGAAAGGATATTCGTGTGTATCTGGAACTGTCAGAGGAGAAAGATATGCTTTTAATTATCGCTGCATCTTTTAGGTAAGACAGATGTCATGGTTGTATCTGTATCTGTTGGGAGAGGAAGCTAATGTTTGTTGTATCTGCATGCGGTACGTTGGAGCAGTGTGGTATCTGTATTTGTTACTGAGAAGGAGATGCTTTTGGCACCTGTCTCTGTTAGGTGAGGAGAATATTTGTGTGCCTGTATCTGTTGTTAGATATCCTGGAGGGGAAAAGGAAAGTGATTGTTCACGTATTTTTACACTAGAATTACAGCTTATCATGCTGTACTGAAAGCTTCATTCTTCAGACACATGCGTTTGGCCTGGGTCTTCCTGTCTCACAGGGGTTAGATGATCACTCTCTTCGGTCTTTCACTCCCTGTCTCTTGTCTTTAGAATGCACACCTTCACACGCGTACACACACAGGCAGGCACACACACACACACACGCAGGCATGCACACACACACACACACACACACACACACACACACACACACACACACACACACACACACACACACACACACACACATACACACACACACACACACACACACACACACACACACACACACACACACACACACACACACACATTACACAGACTATTCGTCATGTGTTGCAGGTTGGAGACCTGAGCGGAAAATACGGTTCACTGGCCTCCCTTGACGAGATAAACAACAGTTACACTGACTACAACCTTCCTCTCTTCGGTCAGCATTCAGTGCTGGGTCGGTCTACGGTCATCCACAAATCAGACGGATCTCGCTGGGTGTGCGCCACTATTCGAGACCCCCTCAGCTGTCCTCTACGCCCTGGCGACCTTCAAATTCCCCGTCATAGGCTTTGTCCTCTTCCAGCAGCGCCAGGTGGACGGTCAGGACACATCGGTGTACGTCCAGCTGGACTATGCTGATGGCACCTATGCTACAACTGACCGCCACTCCCTAAATGTGCATGAGAATCCTGTATCAACCGACTGGCTGGAAACTAATGACACGAATCGCTGCTGCCTTTCCACAGGGACATCTTTGACAGAGCCTCGTCTTCAGGGCAGTCCGGGCTTTGCAGGCGTCGCGACCCGAGCTGTGCCGAACCGGATATAGCCGGCAAACATGGTACGGTTTCTGTACGATTCATGGACGGCCCATTTAGGACATTCTTCACAGACACATTCTTGACTCTCAATGGAATTGACTCCATTATTGGAAAGTCCGTGGTTCTGACCGGGCCCGGAGGAGGTATCGCCCGTTTAGCTTGCGCTAATATAGAGAAGCTACGTCCTCGCCAAGCAGAGGTGGCCAGCTGGACAGGGAAGGACAACGCTGGATCAGTGACCTTCACTCAGAACACATGGATCATTCAGGAGCCCACGTTGATTGATGTCAATCTTCACTCCATACAGAGAAGTCGGATCCTGTACGACATATCTGCCGCACCAAAGGCCTCTAAAGGCAACTGCGACAACCTAGGAAATCTATAACCCTTTCAACGTCACCATGGAAGCACAATTAGGGAGCACAAAAGATGGAACTGAAGGTTGGGGACTTGTCCGGGAATTTGGAATGCTGTTGGGTCCCTTTCGCTGCCAGGAAGGACCTGGATCCCACCCTGGATCTGATGGGCCCTCGCAGTGTGGTTGGCCGTACTCTGAGACTGGTGACCGCCAGTGGCAAGTTTCGTGCCTGTGGCTCTATTCAGGACAGACCAGTCAATGGGGGGGAAGAACCGTTTCTGCCGTGGCGAAGTTCAGTGGCGATATCGTCGGTCGAATTAAAATGGTGAGCAGCATCAGACCTGTACGGGAGAGAAGGAGGGGAGGAGGGGATTACCTGTATTCTGCCTGCACGCTTACCGTACCTCTCATTTCGTAGTGGGTTTTATGACTTTGAAAGGTTTTTTATTTTGGTTCGTTTTCTTTTTTTTTTTTCTAGGGGGAGAGGGAGGAGGGGCCTCTGCCCTTGGACATAGCTAAAGGGTGGTTCCATGACCCCCCCCCCCCCCCCCCCCCCCCCGCAGTTAGATTCTTGCAGGCTTCCCACCCGCTCTTTACCTTTCTCTTTATGATGAACCAGGTCAGGTCCAGGTGTTATTTTTGTTAGCCTCGTTAGAGGTGTGGCAGTGTAGAAATGATTCATGATGACAGTTTACATGTACAATGGCGAGAAATGTATGTATGCGCGCATTATTATTTGTTGTTTTTTTTTAATTCTTAAACTTAGCGTCAGAGCTTTCAATCAGAAACACCATTCCGAGTACAGCTGTATGGGGATTAACTGGCTGAAATGCTGAGCTATTTTTTTTTTAACAGAAGTAATAGTAAAAAAAGAAAAAAAGAAGAGAGCTGTTGATTTCGACTTTTATTCAACCTGTCACTTTAAAGTGAATGTATTCTTCAGCCCATGTTATGACTAAAGGGATTTATGTTACACTTTCAGAGACAATACGTCTACCCTGACGGCACTCTGAGCCATACGTCTGTAGTGGTGCGCGTGAAAAAAGCATTTGGAGAACAGGTATGTCTGGTTTTGTCTTTCGCTGACGATCTTTTTGTAGTTTCTCTTTCTTTATGTGCTTCAGTCTTTCTGTTTTTGTCTGTGTCTCTCTCAGCTTTGCTTGCTCTGTCTGTATTACTATGCCTCGTGTTTGTATGTCGTCCACATTCCCTGCACGCCACCATCACAGCTTCCACCTTAGCTTATTCCCCATCGCATTCTCTCTTTGTGTCTCTATCTGTGTCTCTGTGTGTGTGTGTCTCTCTCTCTCTGTCTGTCTCTCCTTCTGTCTGTCTGTCTCTCTCTATGTCTCTGTCTCTCTCTCACTCCCTTGGCATAAGGGTTGTTTAAATATTGTCAATAAAACATTGTCGTTGTCATTCTCTCTCTCTCTCTCTCTCTCTCTCTCTCTCTCTCTCTCTCTCTCTCTCTCTCTCTCTCAGTCATTCGAGTGGCAATACGAAGGATACGGCAGTATGGAGGATACAAATAGTATTTCTTGCTTTCTTTCCTTTAGTGTGTGTGTGTGTGTGTGTGTGTGTGTGTGTGTGTGTGTGTGTGTGTGTGTGTGTGTGCACTTGCGCTCACGTGCTTGAATTTAAACAGAATGCATTTATTTCATTTATCTGCTTTGAACCTGTTCATAAAGGTAAACCTGTGAATAATGATCAAACTGTAGCATAATGATCAGAGAGAGAGAGAGAGAGAGAGAGAGAGAGAGAGAGAGAGAGAGAGAGAGAGAGAGAGAGAGAGAGAGAGAGAGAAGGTTTTAGATGGCGATGGGTAAAAATGAAGGATAAAAAGAAGCAATCAGCGCCCATATTGAGACTTTTCCTATTGTCCTCAGACCAGCCGACACAAATGGCACGTGCACAATCGCGTGAATCGCGTGGATGCTGCTGCCCGATGCCCTAATGGGTCGATGCATGAGCACTGGAGGGCACTACAACCCGTTTATGGTCAACGTTATGGTTAGTCCATGTGTGTGTGTGTGTGTGTGTGTGTGTGTGTGTGTGTGTGTGTGTGTGTGTGTGTGTGTGTGTTTGTTTGTGTATGTGTGTGTGTGGGGGGATTGCATGGTTTGTGTGTGTGTGTGTGTTTGTGTATGTGTGTGCGCGCGCGCGCGTGTGTGTATATGTGTGTGTGTGTGTGTGTGTGTGTGTGTGTGTGTGTGTGTGTGTGTGTGTGTGTATCTGAGAGAGAGACAGCGAGTGAGAGAGGAAGAGGGAGAAGTCAAAGTCAAAGTCGAAGAGAGAGAGAGAGAGAGAGAGAGAGAGAGAGAGAGATATGAGAGTAAATTTTTTTTTCTCTCTCATCGTTTCATTTTATTTTATCTTGGCTTCGTTTTCAGATACAAAATACATTTGATTTGCTTCTATTCTGTTTATGAACCCCCCTACACTACATCAACCTTTAGCCTACAAACCAACACACACCTGACGAATCCATGCTAGCTGATTGACAAGTGAGATATACCGAAATTGATTGATGTCTTTAAAATCTCCTGAAACAGCGAGTGTGAAAATCAGTCAGTTCCCCTCTAGTCTCCACCGCAAGATATAGATTGATTAATTGACTGGTTAATGAACCAACTCTCACCTTGGCGCACCGTGCTTGGTGGCAGGCCAACTACACTGAGTGTCACCCGGGCAACCCGTTGCGCTGCGAGTTGGGAGACCAGTCAGGGAAACTGGGGCTGTTGAACATGAAGGGGGGCGTCACGCTGGAGACTGACGTCAACTTGCCTCTGGTTGGACCCTTCTCAGGTATGGCACCACACTTGGAGTCTTCCTCCCCATGTAAACGTTGCAATGGTGAGTTTGGTCATGGGGTGACACCGTCGTCACCGTCGTCGTCGTCTTCATCATCTTCGTCGTCGTAGTAATAGTAGCATCATCAACAGAAGCAACAGCAGAAGCAAACAGCTATAGCAATTTGCAGCAGCATCAGTAGCAGCAGCTGTATCGGTATTAACAGTGGCAGGAGTGGTGGTAGCTGCGGTAGGAGTCTCAGCTGTAGTGTTAGCAGCAGCAGCAGCAGCAGTAGCAACAAGAGCTGAAGTAGCAACAGGACCGTTATTTGTTGCAATAGCCTAGCAGCGATAGTTATAATAGTAGCAGTGTTGTTGTACTAGCACATACAGCAGTATAAAAGAGCTAGTAGTGAACGTAATGATATCTATAGCTGGAGCAACAGCAGCAGCAGGTGTAGTAGGAAGATGAGGACGAATCATTATTGTAAATACCGCATTAGCTGCGGTAAATTTAGTGCGCGAGTTATTAAGTGGAAAATGAGCATGTCCATGGGTTCGAATCCCAGCCATGGCTCGTCCCAAGATGGGAAAAAAAAGGGGGCAGCAGAGGGACATCCGGAGTCATGAACCGGGTGTGGCCCAACCTCCCCCCCCCCCCCCCCCCCCCCCCCCCCCCCCCCCCCCCCCCCAGTGTCAGGAGATAAGGGCCGAAACACTTGCTTGAAGGGGACTTCTCTTCTGATGACTCTCTGCTGCCACGCTCTCCACGAGTTTCTTTCTACTAGAGATTGTAATTGAAAGTGCAGCAGCAACAACCGGAACAGCAACACCAACAGCAGCAGCAGCAACAGTAACAGTGGTAGTAGCAGTAGTAGTAGTAGCATTATAAGTTATAGAAGTAGAAGTAGTAGTGGCAGTAGTAAGTAGTAGTAGTAGTAGTAGTAGTTGTTGTTGTTGTAGTGGTGGTGGGAGAAGGAGGAGGAGGAGGAGGAAGAGGAGGAGCAGGAGCAGGACGAGAAGGAGGAGCAGGAGGAGGAAGAGCAGGAGGGAGGAGGAGGAGGAGCGGCAGCAACAACAGCAGCACAGCAGAAGGAGCAGTGCTGGCAACAGCAAAAGGACCAGCAGTAGTGGTATTAGTCGATCTTGGCACAGTTACTTTGGTTGTCGATATATCATTGAAGTAACTTGTAGAAATAAATGTTGCTATATTTGTTTGCTGTTGGCTTTCTTTTCATGCTTAGAATTGTTTCAAAAATGACATCCTTTTGGGGTCTGGAAACAAGCAATAGGGGGTCTGGCATAACTAGGGTAGAACTCGCTCCTGACGTCCGACTCTTTACTATCTTCGATTTTGGAGGAGGAGGACTCATTCACGCGAACCCATTCAGTCCAGCATGACGCAACAATAAGAATCAAATGACCAAGAGAGAGCAGACAGTGAGTTAAGTTTTAACCCTATCCGGTTGATGATCGTCGACGTCGGCATTTCATTTCGTGTCGAGATGCACTCCTAACGGCAGTTCGCTACTTTGTTGACGATCGTCGTCGACATGAGTGGAAGTAACCTTTTTTTTGTCTTGGTCTTTCTAAACTCAAATTTGGCCAAGATTTCAAACGTAGTTCCAATAAGTGCAGCAGTTGTCTTCCATGCACAAAACGTCTTAGAAGAGGTCGAAGGACAAAACAAAAACTACATCAGTGGAGTTCAGATTTGGTCATTCTTTTTCATCTTTTTTTCTCTATGTTTCTGTCATTATTGATATAATGTGTCAGACTATGTTATTTGCTGAGTACTCTGAACTATCACTAAGAAAAGCTGTAAACCGCAAACGTAGTTAGGGGTTCATCTGCTATCTAGGCAAATTATTCCAGCCTGGGTTTTTTTTCAGTAATGGGCCGCTCCATTGTCATACACGCCAAGGATGTGGGAGCCCCTCGCATCGCCTGTGCCGACATTCTGCCAGACCCAAGGACCGCTCTCTTTTTATATGACGTGTCCATCAAAGTGACTCTGCCACTGAATCGGTAATCCTCGTCCACGTGTGCGTTGTGTCCTAAGTTGTATGTTGTGTTCATTTAGTCTTCGTAATTTGAGCTGGTGTATTTTGCGTGCTGTGTTCATTTAGTCTTCGTAATTTGAGCTGGTGTATGTTGCGTGTTGTGTTCATTTAGTGTTCGTAATTTGAGCTGGTGTATGTTGCGTGTTGTGTTCATTTAGTGTTCGTAATTTGACCTGGTGTATGCTGCGTGTTGTGTTCATTTAGTGTTCGTAATTTGACAAGGTGTATGTGTTGAGAGAAGGGAGTGGGCGTGAAGGAAGGGAATAGACAAGGTGAAACGGTTGGAAGAGAGAGAGAGAGAGAGAGAGAGAGAGAGAGAGAGAGAGAGAGAGAGAGAGAGAGAGAGAGAGACGGCTTAACAAAAACAACGTGTGCAAACCTGTGGTGTGCATTTGCAGGGCCAATATAACAGAGACCTTTGCGATGGCTCTGCAGACGGCGAGTGTCAACGTGCTCGTGGTGGTTGTGAGCGGTGGAAGCCAGGAGACATGCGTTCAGATACGAGTCTTCTTCTTAGGTTCGTGCATAGAAACGTACTAGTTGTGGGAAGCAGGTATAGCATGTAGCTAGATCAGGGTATGCTAAGTTTTAGTGTAAATATTCACTTAATGGGAGATTATTACGGGGAAAGCCAGCTTGGTACAATGGGATGAGGTTTGAATGTGTGTGTGTGTGTGTGTGTGTGT
>JADBJO010000066.1:1237092-1248315 GCA_016801955.1 Conus betulinus
GATATGATATCTGCCGCTAAACAGCTCCAAGAAAAATGTCATGAACGAAATGCCGATCTGTTTTCTACCTATGTGGACCTGACCAAGGCCTTCGATCCTGTCAGTGGAGAGGGGGCCTGTGGAAGATCATGGCCAAATAAGGATGCCCACTGAAATTAATCTCTATGGTGCGGCATTTCCATGATGGAATGCAGACCCGAATCCAGGAAAATGGATAGACACTTAAAGCATTCCCTGTCATAAATGACGTAATTCAAGGCCGTGTTTTGGCACCCACTCAGTTCAGCATCATGTTCTCTGCAATGCTGACTGACGCCTTCAGAGAAGGAGACATAGGCATCGACACTAGATTCAGAACAGATGGAAAGCTGTTTAACCTCAAGAGCTTCCAAGCAAAAACTAGCGAGATGACAGATATCATAAGGGACTTCCTGTTCGCTAATGGCCGCGCCCTCAATGCTGGCTCAAAAAAACTGACACGCAATCTGGCATAGACACATTTTCAGTAGCCTGCGTCAACTTTGGTCTCGCATTAATACAAAGAAGACGAAAGTTTTGCGTCAACACGCGCCAGTAAACTTTCAGCAACCAAGCATTATATACATCCACTCTCTCCTTCCTGTTGCCATCTCCCCTCACCCACTGTTCTATTCAAACCCAGACCTCTGTCCCCTTCCACTGACAGTTATTGGATCCTCCTCCTCCTCCTCCTCCTCGATCTTCAAACTCTCCACCTCACCCCCCTTACCCCACTTTTGCACTAGAAAGATTTTGCTCAACTGGAGTAAGTTTTGCTCCCCTTCTTTTCCCTCACACATCTTTCTCCGCTCTCACAATCCCCTCTGTTCTATAATGATGGTTATGATGCACTCAATGCCATGGTTCATCATGGTTGTTGCTGTGCTAGAATGAAAGGAGGGAAGTGACTTCCCATCTCCTAAGCCTTTCATCCTTCGTAAGATTTATATAAAAGATAGACATGAGGTGTGTGTGTGTGTGGGGGGGGGGGGGGGGGGGGGGGGGGGGGTGACACACACAGACAGAGACGGAGACAACCAGACAGACAAATAGAACATAGACCAGAGAGAGAGAGAGAGAGAGAGAGAGAGAGAGAGAGAGAGAGAGAGAGAGAGAGAGACAGACAGACAGACAGAGACAGAGTGACAGGTAGACAGACAGAGAGAAAGGGGGAAGGATGGATGGAGGGGGGGGGGGGGGGTGGCGGACTCCCGGTGGGAGGGTCGTGGGTTCGAATCCCATCAGAAGTCATGTGGGTTTTTCTGCCCCGACCGGCTCCTACCCAGAGTTGAGTTGCTGCGGACTCAGTTGGGAAGACTGGGACCACACAGTCGAGTTTCATCCACTAAATGGATGCGTTTCTGAGAGTGTTGCTCAAATTTCCTGACCAACACTGCAGGTGTCTGTATCTCTCGGGCCTGGTTGACGCCGGGATATATTATGAAAGGAAGCGTAGAGTACAGCCCTGTCATGTAGTCTCAGACCGAAATGGAAATCCGTAGCATCATCATAATCATCCTCATTCTCATCGATCAGCATAAAAAAAAAAGTCTCAAATTCTGTGGCCCTTCATGCCCTGCTCTCATGGTGACCTCAGTTTCGATGTCCTCTCCACGTCTGTGGCCTTGGTTTGGTTCCGTCGGGGTCACCGGTATCGGCGAGTCCATGGGGGCTGTCGTGGACGGACGTGGTGGCGCCCTCCGGAGGGAGAGCTCACTCACGCCGGCTCCGCGACTAAGCAATTATTGTCGTCAGTAGGGGGCTTAGTAGGTGGTGTCCTGCGTATGTTAGATCAGAACAGGCGCCACTGAACACCACTGAAGTGACTCGACTCGGCGGCAGTGCAGTGTCTCCTCCGCGACTTGACATTGACTGCTCCCTGTGGATTGCCGGTGCCGGGGCTGCGGCGGGGCCGACCGGGCTGTGGCTGTGGCCAGGGGGTCGGAATGAGCGGCGTGGGTGCACTGCCTCTGAGGTGGCGCAGAGGTTTGGGACAGCAAAAAAAAAAAAAAAAAAAAAAAAAACACAGGAGTTCAACAACAACGACGACTGATCTGATCCCTTGATGCTTTTTTTCTAGAAACGAGGATTGCTTCTCACGAACCAATCAAAGAATGTCTCACAGGAAAGTATTCAAAACAAACCAAGGGAGTGAAGAGAACACACAGCAGCATGCGATTTTACACAGCTCAGACAGGTCTTGGAAGTGAATAGTTCAAGGAACATTCCTTCCTGTCAATGCGTCAGTCGATCTGTCCATAACTTCGTCTCCTGTGTATGTTAATCTTGAATGCAGTCAGTTGCACTACAGCAACTATAAGAAGAGTTTTTCTTGCAATAGCAGTAACTGCCATATTGGTAACGTTAGAAAGCTTATCATTTATAAACATTGAGCAGGGTGACGCATGTTTCATGGCAGTTTCAATTTCTCCACTGTCTAATATACTATTTCATCGTAGTAAGTACCCTTAGAGAATTTCATAGCTAGCAGTTTCATGTGTGTCGTTTTATAAGTAGGTCATTCTGAAACGCTAATCGTCAGAAACGATTTTGCGGTCTATGTCTTCATGTCATTTGAACCTCCCCTCCTCCCCTCACCATCTCCATCCAGCATCCTGTCTTTTTTCTGTCCCAACCTCTGCGCCAAATCAGAGGCAGTGCACACACGCCGCTCATTCCGACATCCCGTCCACAGCCATAGCCCGGTCGGTCGGCCCGCCGCCGCAACCCCGGCACCAGCAATCCACAGGGAGCCCCCTACTGACGACAATAATCGCTTAGTCGCAGGGCCGGCCGGCGTGAGTGAGCTGTCCCTCCGGAGGGCGCCACCACGTCCGTCCAACGACAGCCTCCATAGACTCGCCGATACCGGTGACCCCGACGGAACCAAACCAAGACCACAGACGTGGAGAGGACATCGAAATTGAGGTCACCATGAGAGCAGGGCATGAAGGGCCACAAAATTTGAGACATTTTTATGCTGATTGATGAGAATGAGGGTGATTAAGATGATGCTACGGATTTCCATTTCGGTCTGAGACTACATGACAGGGCTGTACTCTACGCTTCCTTTCATAATGTTATCCCGGCGTCAACCAGACCGAGAGATACAGGCACCTGCAGTGTTGGTCAGGAAATTTGAGCAACACCCTCAGAAAAACGCATCCATTAAGTGGATGAAACTCGTCTTTGTGGTCCCAGTTTTCCCAACTGAGACCGCAGCAATCTCAACTCTGGGTAGGAGCCGGTCGGGGAAGAAAAACCCACATGACTCTGATGGGATTCGAACCCACGACCTCCCAGCCGGGAGTCCGCGACGCTAACCACTTCGCCACGGCGGCTGGTCTGTCTTTTACTTTCAGCAGGAATTCTAGATGGGCCATACATGAAGATCGATGGATTTTAGCTTTGCTGTGCATTATTTCAATGCTTGATATGGTATGGCACGGATACATTTAATCAGAACTGCAACCACTAACGCTGTCTGAAATGGCTCAAGTCCAGTGAAGGTCTACTCTGCCTACTGGCCTTATCGCAATCCAACCTTGTTACCGCGCCTCCGGTCTACATTTAACACACAAAGCAAAAGGCGGCAGAATACAGCTGATTTGATGGGCCTGGGAATGGACTGTGAGCAATGAAAAAAGAGAAGTAAAACAGCTAGTGCTAATAATAGAACCCTCGTGCATTTTGAGAGAGAGAGAGAGAGAGAGAGAGAGAGAGAGAGAGAGAGAGACGAGGGGGGGGGGGGGGGGGGGGTGTCAGAAGAGAGTTTCTTTGTTTGATTGGTTGGTTGGTTGGTTGGTTGGTTGTTTTGTATATTGTTTTGTATGTTTCACGCAAGTTTTTATTTAGGAAAATGATAAAATTTTTATCCGGTATGTTGTGAATTTCCACCATCATATGCTTTCTAGTTTGGCTCTTTATAGCTCACTTATTCTTCATGTGATTAAGGGCATACAGGTTCCCAACAGTAACGACTCTCTTATAAAGAAACCAGGACATCTGATAAGACGACAACAAAACTCAACAAAAGTGATGCTGCTGATAAAACGGTAAACTACAGATAAAGACACACATAACTGTTATACTCCGGTTTCCGCTTTATGTTTTCAAATGTAAGACAAGGCCACTTTCACCTTCCTGCATACACTATGGACCACCCAAAATTTCTCTTGCCCCGAAGAGCTTTATTTCCGGACAGCATTTATTGGCATGCGTACAACAGCAGAGACTCAGTTTCTGCTTGTTCCACTTGCAACATGCTGCCATCTTTTCATTCAGCTTTATTTCCGGAACTCGTTCCTGTTCGAGCCGTACAACAGCAGAGACTCAGTTTGTGCAGCCTGCGTGTTCCACTTGCAACATGCTGCCATCTTTTCATTCAGCATCCTGTTCACTGCTTCAAAAGCTGATTCAATGTTTGACATAATTATGAGCCGGTAATGAGATGGAGAAGAGAGAGAGAGATGGAGAGAGAGAGAGAGAGAGAGAGAGAGAGAGAGAGAGAGAGAGAGAGAGAGAGAGAGAGAGAGAGAGAGAGAGAGAGAGAGAGAGGAGAGAGATAGAGAGAGAGGGAGAGAGACAGAGACAGACAGACAGACAGACACACACACACACACACACACACACACACACACACACACACACAAATAAAGAGAGAGAGAAAGAGAGAGAGACAGACAGACAGACAGAAAGACATTCAGACAGATAGGGTGGGAAAGAGGAAAGTGGAGGGGGGGGGGGGGGGGGGGGGGCAGTTGTGGGGTGATTTACGTAAGATGACAGACGAATTTCGTGATGAATATGAGAGCACGCGATACAAGTCACCTAATAGTTTTATCACTTTTGACAGGAATCAAACGAAGTGTTTTCATATGTTTTTTTTTTCATACCGATGTATTGTTCTTACATTGAAATGTATATGTTATAATGACAATTAGGCGTTCGTCGGTGCATACAAATGAGTATGTTATCATCAGAGGTGCTCAGTGATCGTCAGTCGCGAGAGTGAGCGTGGAGAAGGACATAATTGCAGTCAGGCATCTCCACCGTCCTCTGCTCTCAGTCAGTCGTGACCAGTCCACCCCGTTACGTGGTTCACCTTTGACAGCATCAAGGACGTCTTCCGTCTTCAGCACACATCGAATGGGCTAGGACGTGGAATCGCAGATAAATGGCCGTACTCACGTTTATGATAATGACGGTATGGGGTTAGGTGGGGGCTGGAAGGGAGATTGTCTTGTCTCTGTGAATTTGCAACCTCACTGTGTCATCCCTTGTGTATTCCTAATATAAGAGGAAGGGAATCTGACTAAAATGTGTCAAATGCCTACCCTTTTTTGCTAAAAAAAAAAAAACTACGTCAGCGTGAGGTAGCTGCATCCACAGGGAAGGTCATGTATTGCGAATGATTTATGGTCTTCGTTCTTTGGTGAGAATCGGTGTGACAAATATACAGGTCCAAGAGAATGATGGATACCACCTGTGACTTTTGAATTTTGATCGTCAGTGTGAAGCTATGTAACAAACGCATGTTCATAAAGAACGACAAACATGAATATGACAAGTAGAAATATAATCTTCGCATCCAGAGGCAGTGGTTTACAGGGTTAAACACTTTAACGTTCGAACTTTTTTCAAGTTCCTCCCAGAATGCAAGTGTAAGCTCACATCTATGCAAGTAGCAATTAATTCAATCTCTCTCTCTCTTTTACATAATGTTTGTACCACTTGCCGCTATCAATAAGTTGTATACTTGTCTACCATTATTTTTCCCAGAATTTTTTGGAATATTTTAGCTGGAACCGTTTCACTTTTTTTTCTTTAATTTTCTTGGATATTTCAGCTGCTCTGTCGAATCAGTAGGTATATCAAGGCGTTGTTTCTATTTGATTAAGGCACTAAGGCTAGAACCTGCATTGACTTCGATAACGATATTGTAATAAATGCGTTTTTCTTTAGTAAAACTATAAATTTCTTGAAATGCTAAATCTCAGTCATTACCGATATAACTATCTCATTTTCAACTTCTTTTCTCTGCATATTCTTTAACCAGTTCCACACAACTGAAATGAATTAGAAATTTGATCTCATATATCAGATTCTCTGACAGTTCATGGAGAATCGCAGAACTGGCGTTATCTTTGAGCAAATAATGAACTAAGTACATATTTTGCTGCTTTCATTCTTTGTTAAAGAGTTTTTGTTTTCTCCCACTTCTGACTTTTTTTCCAATAACAAAATAAGATCAGCGGCAAGATCTGTACTTGTGAAGGTAAATCTCTGCGTGCTTGCAGAACATTTGGAATGTTTAGGAAAATAAAACTTTTAAAATTTGTTTGTAGTATTGCTTTCTGCAAATCTACCAGGTTCATATGCATTAAGGTTATTGATTTCGCTTAATTTCGGAACATAATGAAAACAGTAATGATTACCACTTAAGGTTTGGCATGTATTCTTTTCTTATCCAAGCGACATGCAGGAAGCCCATATATATCTTGAGGTTGAGTAGACTTACCTCTTTCTTTTGTAATGTATCTTTTCGTTTTCATGTTGGTTGTTCTGAGGGAATATTTTGTAATTATACAATCTGGCAATAAGGTGGGTTATGTTTTAGAACCATCTGATGTGCTGTAAGGAATCAGGGCTGCCTTTTTGCACCACTAGCATGCTTTGTGACTGAGGAACTGTCGGCACTCAACATTTGAAGCAGCTTAATGGTGGACTTAAGGTCCCAACTTACGTTGATAATACTAATAATGTTTTTTTTTTAGCGCCTATTCTCTAAAGATTAGGGCTCTAGGCACTTTACATATGATATAATATAAACCATCGTTTGATAATGACAAAGTTTATATGAAAATCATAAAAATAACAAGGAGCATAGAATACAGCTGGAAGAATTGGATGAAATGAAATCCAGAGCAGGCAACACAGCAAGTGTGAGCCCAGCATTTATGGTGAAGTCATAATAGTAAAGACACATCTGCTCAGCCAGTCCACTGCATTTCAAATGGTTATGTTAAACAGAATAAATACAACGTCATATAATTTCATTGGCAAAGCAAAACATGGTGACAGGAAAACGGCTAACAAGACGAGTGATTAAATGATGCATAGAGAAATGAGAGCCAAGTAACATTAATATGACCAAGCCCCCAACAATCTTTTGAATCTGCAATGAAAAGTACGACATAGGACAGGGGACTGTGAAAATTCCTGATTGAAGGCAGAGTTCCACGGGGATCCCTGATTGTAGACAGAGGACTATGACCATCCCTGACTGAACACAGAGACCTGTGGAGATCCTTGAGTGAAGACAGAGGACTGTGGAGATCCCTGCTTGAGGACACTGGACTATGGAGATTCCTGACTAAGGACAGATGACAGTGGTGATCTCTACTAGAGTACATACACTTACTTAAACTTAGATGTTCCCGCGTCTTGCGACACATGAGGCAGTCAAGGCGCTCCACTGTGCGCGGTCCTCGGGCAGTTTGCTAGTGTCACTCCATCCTCTGTCAGCGAGTCTAAGGTCTCTCTCCACTGTCTGTCGCCACCTCATCCTGGGTCGTCCTCTTTTTCTCTGGCCTGCTGGGGTCCATTTAATGGCCTGGTTTGCAGGTCTTGAAGAGGGTCATCTTAAGACATGACCCAGCCAGTGAAGGCGCCGTATTCAAATGATGGTTGACAAGGTGAGCTGTTTGGACCCTCTCCCTTACGTCTTCATTTGGTATAAAGTCTGATCATTTGATACCCAAGATCATTTGACAGTTCTTCTGGGTTGATCAGTGAAACTTGACACAGGATCTCAGATTAGGAGAGATAAGCATCCCCCCTCTCTGGTATACACCAGTGTGTGTCACTGACTGGTCAATCTTTCAGCCTTTGGTGGAGCAGTGAGGTGAGGGGACTTGATCTCCAACTTGTGTGAGCTATGTTACACACCCTGTCTCTGATGCCTGTCTGATTGACAGTCTGTCAGAGGAACAGGTCAGCCAATGATATCCCACGGCCATTGTTCCTGCAACTGGGTAAGTGTGGAGGGGAAAGGAGATGGGGAGGTTGTCTCTAAAGTAAAGACAGTGGCCACAGAGGTCTCTGTTTGGAGTTAAACATTTTTACGAGAAGCGTGCTCCAATCAGAGAAGCAGAAGTGGAGAGGGGGGTGATGGGGAGAAGAGTGAAGGTGACAACCTGCACTGCTGTCATGTCAATATTCTTTGTTCCTCTCTCGTCAGTGGTATACATCGTGGCGTAGTCACTTTGCAACAAGAGACAGCCAGGTGGATAAAGGGAGGGAAGAAAATGAGGAAGGGGCTGAAGGGCGAAGGAAGGCATTGAAAAATGCGCTAAACTGATAACCCTAGCTGCCCTCTGTGAGACAAAGGGAGAAAGAGAGATGGGGAGGGGAGGGAGAAGTGGGGAGGGTTTGAGGAGGATGGTTTAGCAGACAGTTGACCTCTCTCTCTCTCTCTCTCTCTCTCTCTCTCTCTCTCTCTCTTAGCGATTTATACGGCAAACATTTGTCAGGGGACTGAATGGACCCATATCTGTAATAGATGCACGTTTGTCTGACCATGCGTTTTGATGCTTGCAAGAATTTGCTCTGTAGAGGACAGTGCTTTCACCTTCAGACTATTTTTGTTTTCAGAAACCTTTATTTACACACACATTGTCATTATGGATACCTGTCATATTCTGAGGCCTGCTTGTGCATTGACGTCACATGCTGGCCATAGAAGCCGGTTTGATCACCATGCCACCCACAGGTGACAAACACTCATCTCAGCAAATGCAATATGCAAGTGGTCCTCAAACTTTGTGAGCTGTATACATGCCAGAATAAATGCACTTAATGATAGAGATAATGATGTGGTGTCTGGAAAACAGATAGTATCTTTAATCAACTTTAAAGCAATGTAGAATACACACACACACACACACACACTCTCTCTCTCTCTCTCTCTCTCTCTCTCTCTCTCGCTCGCTCGCTCACACACACACACACACACACACACACACACACACACACACACCACTGATCAGACAGCAAGAAACTGGCAAACCAATCGTACATAAACGAGATGCAAAGCATATAAACGTACTCCCAATTTATCCTGAATACGCATGAGATATTCCATAATGAGGAAAAACCGTCTTGGGTTGGTGTAACCGTTAGTAATGGCTATTCTGGTAAACATTGGCCATCATCTGTGATCTATAATGAACATATTTACAAATTTTCAGAAAGATCGGCCAAGAACTGTCTGAGATTGTCCATAAAAGAGAAAACGTTATGGGCTGTTAGTAACGGCTATAACGGTAAACTTAAACATCAGGTATCATCCACGACCCATTAGTCCTTCGAATGAGACTATAAACCGAGGTTCCGTGTGTGAAACGCACGCACAACATCTTGCACACACGTAAAATCCCATCACCAACTTTCGGAAGAGAAGGCCAGTTTGGCCGTTGGTATGGATGGCACGTTACACATAGCATGCACCTTCCCCGAAGATGGAGTATGGCTGCCTTAATGGCGGGATAAAAAAAAACGGTCATACACACAAAACTCCATTGCCTGTCTATACAGGCAGTGTGCGCAGAAGTATCAGCCTGCGTACGCAGAAAGAAAGAATCCACGACCCATAATGAACATACCTACAGTTTTTCAGAACTATCGGCCACGTACCTTCTGAGATAATCCGTGAAGAAGCAAAACCGTTAGGGGCCTTTAACAAATGAAGGATTAAAACCTACAGATCTGTTTCAAGCTAAAAGCTCTCCTCAGGGTACAAACTGGGCGCACCACCGGTTATATATAGTGTGTGTGTGGGCGCGTGAGCACTGTACGTGTGGCACGTGGCCTGTAGTTTTTTTTTTCTTTTTGGGGCGCGTTCAGGGGGGACGTGTCAGGGATGGTGCATTGATAAAGATTTCCATTTATGCCTGCAATTGTTTATCATTTCTACTTTAGAGTTCAGAGATGCTAGATGGGGTTTACATAATATCAGCACTTTTCTTCTAGTGCATAGATTGCATTTTTTAGAAATGTTGTTGTATGGTGTTGCTCTTTTTATAATTTTCATGATATGTTATAATCTATTTTCTTATCTTTAAGCTTCCAAATATATTTGCTTAATTCTGTTTGGTTTTTATATTTTTCTGCTTGAAAGACTGTTTGTGGTTTGCATATCTGGTTTTAAAACGGTTAGCCGTGATCCCTATGTATGTTTCTTTATCACTGTCCGTGTTACTGTAGCTTGGTACACAATATTATTGTAGAGACATTTATTATTCAGAGGGCACTGGTCCTTTTTTGTGCAATTACAAGATGTCCTTTCGTCACCCTCTTGGTTGTATTGCTTTTGGTTTTATTGGAAGAATCAATTATATTTTTAAGGTTAGGCATACACGAGTACGATAGCTTGATGGTGTTTTTATTGAATATTTTAGATAGAACATGTTCTTTTGGGGAATGATGTTGTAAGGATTCTTAAGAACTCTTTTCCTACGTTAGTTTTTGTTTCCATCATATGGAGGGTTATACCATATAATCTTCTTTTCCTGTTTTTCTTATTGCTGTTCGTGTTGTTATCTGGGTTATTGTTGTATTTTGTAGTTGTAACCACTTTTATACAGCGCCTCTGGTATTCGGCTGCTGCACTGTAAAATGCTTTCTCATTGCATGACAGTTTAGACAGTCTTTTGTTTACCATTAGGTATGGTTTTTAGAATGGAGGGTGGATGGTTACTTTTGATGTCTACGTAGACAGGTGTGTCATTAGGTTTTTTGTATGGTTTGTATGTATGATCCTTGAGGTCTAATGTTATGTCTAAGTAATTTACTATTTTTTTGTTAGCTTCTACTGTAATTTTTAGGTTATGGCTTTGGAAAATTTACAAAGTTCTTTCTTCTTGTTTTCAATGGTTTTGGGTTTATTGTTTAGCATGGCAAGGCCATCATCTCTGTATAGGCAAACCTGTTTACCAAGTATTTTCTCAATTCACAGGTTTCAGCTCCATCATAAGATCCCATCGTGACATCGAATGTGGAATTTTGCTGTTTTTTTTTTAATCCAAGTTTCATTGTTGCTATGGAGGAGGGTTTTTTCTTGGTGTGGAAAATAATTTCCATCTCAGAATCTGTTATATTTGTGTATTTGTTGGCGAATCTTAAAGCTTTAGTAAGTAATTCCTC
>JADBJO010000067.1:0-20000 GCA_016801955.1 Conus betulinus
GCCTTTTTACATCAGTCTCCGCCTTTGTGTGTCATGACCATCTCTAAATGTATCTCTATCTTCATGACTTATGACTGTCTCTAAAAAAAATTATCCAACTAATTGTGCGTTTCGCTTGTGTGTCTGTGCGCCATGGAGATTCATAAATGTGTCTCCGTCTCCATATGTCCCGCCTGCATCTCCTTCTCTACATGTCATATCCGTCTCTAAGTGTTTCTCTATCTCTTTATATCGGTTTATGTCTCCATATTTATGCGTCTTGCCCGTGTTTCCATCTCTGTGAATTATCTTCGTCTATGAGTCTCTTGTCTTGCCTCTGTCTCTATTTCCATGTGTCTCTGACTTCTCTAAACATGTCTCTGTCTCTATGTGTCACGGCCCTCTCCAATTATATCTCCATCTTTTGTGTTATTTCTAGCTCTAAATGTATCCCAGTTTCTTTTTCTTTCTGCTTGTTCCTTTACACACACACACACACACACACACACACACACACAAACACACACACACACACACACACACACACACACAGAGAGAGAGAGAGAGAGAGAGAGAGAGAGAGAGAGTCTTTATTCCCAAAGCTAAAAGATAAGCAAGGAGAGAGAGAGAGAGAGAGAGAGAGAGAGAGAGAGAGAGAGAGAGACAGACAGACAGACAGACAGACAGACAGACAGACAGACAGAGACTGACAGAGACAGAGAGAGACAGCCGTTGAGCGACTGAACTCGGTAAATGGACTATGCAAAGATGTGTGTTGCTTTGTGTGTGTGTGTGTGTGTGTGTGTGTGTGTGTGTGTGTGTGTGTGTGTGTGTGTGATTACTCTTGTTTCACGGCGAGTATTGTCAACTCAAATAACAACTCCACTGCCGTGCAAGCTTTTGACTTAGGTGTACCGGTTCCTATGGAAACCTGAACTCCAAAAGATAGCGGTCACATGAATACGTGAGAGTAATTGTTCTTGATCAGTTCGAGCCGAATGCTTCCGGTGTCAAGTATCAACAAAAACTTCGTCGATGACAAGGTTGAATGCAGAAGACGTGTGTGCATAAAATGCTTCACATTGAGCGAGTATATAGGTATTAACAGAGAGTGACGGCACACGCATTATTATGGAATCGACCCGTCAAGCATCCTCTATAATTTGCTGAGAACAGAAGCACGGATTGAGACTGACTGTCATTGGTAAGACGTAGATTGTCTCGGTACAAGTACGGTCACTTAACATCAAAACATCATCACACACACACACACACACACACACACACACACACACACGCACACACACACATGGAAACACACACACACACGCAAGCACACACGCACGCATGCACGCACGCACGCACGCACGCACACACACACACACACACACACACACACACACACACACACACACACACACACGTGTGTATTTATCAAGTAACCCCATATTTAGGTGCATAGACTAATGCAAGACACCTTATTAAAACAATGAAAAGCACCACCCCCCTCCACACACTGTCACACACACACACTCTCTCTCTCTCTCTCTCTCTCTCTCTCTCTGAATTTTTGACACAGAAACACATGGAACCGGTATTCATTGTCTTAGTTTGTGAGCACTCACTCAAAAAACACGCTCTGATAGAGAAAATGATACGCCAAGACTTCAGATTAAAATGCAGCTCTACTTGCACTTGTCTAATAGACAAAGAATAAATTCCATGTATAATGAATTATCTGAAGTGTGCTAAGTTTTGACTGGATTGTTAGATGAGGCAAGTTGTATGTATCATTAAACATATTTAAAGACACAGTTGTGACATTCAGCCAGATTTACTTTTTGGAATTGGATACACATTATTCTTTACCTGTTTGCTCTGCTGCCTTACCATATATATTATGTCTCATTTAAACTTTGTTATATGTGTGTGTGGAAGGGAAGATTATGCTTTCTCGTATGCAAACTGCACACTCTTCAAGCTATTTATATGGAAAACTCTGTTCAGGTGATTCATCTTTTAAACCTGCTTTGATAGTTTCAAAGCAGAATTTTGATCACAGTATCAGGAAATTCTCAGTGATCCCATCTCTCTCCCTTTGCATTTTCATCAAATCTTTTGGATGTGTTATTTCAATGTTACAAATCCTAAGTTACCTGCCCACTGCTTTTCTTATGCATTCATAGACTCTCTCTCTCTCTCTCTCTCTCTCTCTCTCTCTCTCTCTCTCTCTCTCTCTCTCTCTTAACCTCTCCTCTTTTTCATCCTCCTCCATCCCCTCTTAGCTGGACAAAGAGAGAGAGAGAGAAAAAAGGGAGGCGAACTGAGGTTTGAGAGATGGGACTTGTAAGTGACCTCAAACACTGAACAGTTGTTGAATTCCTGGGCTGAAATTGGAAAGGAAGGAGTGTGGACGGGGGGACCAACCAGAAGACATCTTAATGCTAATGACATGCTTGTGCTACTATGCTAGCCCCAAAGCAGGTCTTGTTTGGCTGTAACAGTGTAATGCAACAGATTGTGAACTGTGAAAGCAGTGAGCTCATTGTTGATTCATATTCGTTACTGAAGGTCAACTGTCACCCTTCCTCCATGTCCCTCCCTTTCCAGCTCTTCCTAATCCCGCATCCCCATTTTTTGCCTGTCCTTCCCACCCCCATCCTTACCCCTTCACTCTGAGCCCTCGACTCTGTAATTGTAGTTTTGGTTTCATCTGTCTTTAAGTTACCTCAACATAGTTTAAAATCATGTGTATGCTGTTGTTGACATGTTACCTTTTTTTCTTTTCTTGTTTATAATTATCAGGCAGTTACCTACTGTATTCAGTGTCAAAGTTCATGTTCTGACAATTGTTCTGTGTGCTCCCTTTTCATTTTGACAAGGTGAACACGGTAACTTTATAGTATCGTGTTATACCTGATTTAGATGTTTAAAATAAATTCCGACTTGTACATCTATTACAAAGTATGGAAAAAGAATTATTTGTTTTTTTTCTTTTTCAAAAGTCATTGCAAAGGTGCAAAATTTTACCTCACAAACTCGATCTGTATACAGGTACACAGTGGTATATATAACAGTTTTCAAAATGTTAGACACCCTAATATGCATCTCAAACAACGATACATACCGATTTTGTCATAAGAATTTCTCAACAAATTAAAGGTGGCAGAGTTGCAACATGGCTCAGTCAGCAGGTTGAATCATTTGCATCAATTATACATGACCAGTAAAACCCATTTGCACTTGCAGCGCAGCGGAATGGTGTTAATGGTTGAGTACCTCACCTCTCTTAGAACTCAGTTATGGGTAAATGCTGGTTTTAAGCAGAGGCAGAGTGACCACAGGTCTTGTAAGCTGGCAGAGTCAAATGAAGTGGGCACTTCTTTCATTCATCGTCAATGTTTTAATACGTTTTTTTTAATGATTCATAGGCACTTTGGTATGTTTTGCCGTTACACTAAAGCACAGAAAATAATTTTATCACTGAATACATTATGAGATTTTTTTTTTTTTTTTCAATACTTTTATGATGGTTCTGCTACAAATCTGCTATACTTCGTGCTGTTTATGATTTTTTAAGATAGATTTTTTAGTTCATTTTAGATTCAGCAAATTCTAGATTTAGCGAAATTTAGAGACGCAAATAATATTAAATGAGAAGTATTCATTATTGTCATGATGTATGTGTGTATGTATGTATGGGTGTGTGTGTGTGTGTGTGTGTGTGTGTGTGTGTGTGTGTGTGTGTGTGTGTGTGTGTGTGTGTGTGTGTGTGTGTGTTGTGTGTGTGTGTGTGTGTGTGTGTTTGTGTGTGTGGATAGTGGATAAGGCTGATGAATACTGAGTTGTAATGGTTTAAGCCAGGTGAGGTAAAAAAAAAAACATTCATGAATACTGAGTTGCAATGGTTTAAGTCAGGTGAGGTAAAAGAAACATTCATTACTGTTTATTATTTCAGGTTTTGGATCATGCATTTATTACGAGGCCTATCATTTCATCATTGGACGCCCAGCTGTCAGGTTGGGCTTATACTCAGTCAGGCCACAACCCCACAGACCTTTTCTGATGGATTCAGGACTGGCATTTGGGAGCTGAATGGCAGTGTAAGGAACAGATTTGTGTGTGGTCATGTGCAACAGATAAAGGCAAGTTTTAAGTTTTCATCTGCAGATTCAGTCACCAGAAAAATTGACAATTACTTTAAGAAGTTTCAGTGCTGTTGTGGATTTTTGAGCAGAGACAGATACTTACAAAATCATGTACTGAATACAATGGCCAAGCCAACCTGGACTCATAATGTGAAGTGTTATCATTCTTTGTCTTTGAATGCAGCAGACACAGAAAGACTTCACAGAGCTTGGTTTGGTTCTAAACCACTGTGCCCTGTGTCTGGGGAGAAAAGAAGTATGCAGTGTTCTTTTCACTGCACAGGTACAGCTGCTAGTTCTGCAGACAGTGTTAGAAATAATCCTGGTGACTCGGATGCTGAAAATGAGGAAGAAAAGATGGATCCATCCCTGGAAGTGTTGACGTCATCGTCCAGTTCTGCACTGAAGACGGTGAAGGTTGTGCCAGGAAAAGGACCTCCTCCAGAGCCTCCGGTGGACTGCTGTATGAGTGGCTGTGCCAACTGTGTGTGGATTCTCTATGCCGAAGAACTGAAAAACTACTACAGTGATGGGGGGAAGGCTGCTGTAGAAGCCATTGAAAAGATTGAGAATCCATCATTGAAGGCGTTTCTCAAACTGGAATTAGATTTGTAAGTGATGATTCAAGCCACTGATATGATTGCGCATCTATGTATATGAAATGTTATTCATCCCACCCATGTCATGTATTTATAGCTGACAGCATGCATCCTAAAAATGAAGATTTTATTTCGTTTCTTTCTTTTTTTCTTCTTTTTGCTCATTTTCACACCAGTCATACAGGAGTTTCACTGCCAAATTTAGGAGGTGTTTTTTTTAAAATTCTTTTACATGTTAGTGTTTTATGTTCTGATTAGGCCTATTTCTAGCAAATGTGTGGATGTGAACCTAACCTTTATTCATTTTTCATGCATTTGGTTTTTAAAAAAATTTATTAATGGTATGGAGATACATTTTGATTTTTGTTATTTTTCCTGTGAAAATCTATTAGTGTGTGTGTGTGTGTGTGTGTGTGTGTGTGTGTGTGTGTGTGCATGTGTGTGCGTGTGTGCGCGTACACGTATGTGTGTGTGTGTGCTTGTGTGCATGCATGCATGCATGTATGCTGACAGATTTAGAATCCATTTTCTAAACTTTAGTTTGTATGTATGTTGCAGATACTGTACTTTTTTCGCAGGGATTAATGTTTACTGTATTCATTTTATGGCGTGTATTACAGCTAACTAACAAGCAACTACTTGAAACCAGTTCATTGCAAAGTAACCTAAGTTGTATTGACATAGCAAAATGAAGATAACTCAGAACAAATTTAAGTCACAGGAATACAATTGATTATGAAGATGAATTAAAAAGACATATATAATAAAATAGAGTGTGTAAGGTGTGTGCTTTTATGATAATTTTGCTATTGGTGCCAATGCCATCATTTGTGTACATCAGTGGAGGTTTAGTATATTACTGTACTCTGTAGTCGTTGGCATTCATTGTTCTCCAATCACAGTGTTATATTCTTCATATTACTGATTCATTGTATCTACTTCTTATTCTGAGAATGGTTAAGACTCAATCTTCCAGTGCAGAAACAGGGAAGAAAATTACTTAATGTTTTATGTTGTATGGGAGAGCAGTGTGACTGATGAATCAGCCGCAACCATTCCAAAATTTCAACACCCAGAAGTCCAGTTCCTTGGTCTACCATCTATCATAACTCTGCTGTCACTGCCATTGAGCCAGGGATGCTCACACTCATGAATATCAAGCAAGCAGTCAATTCAACATTTTGAATGCTTAAAAGATATATGTGAATAGTAATCAGAAAATAATACACGATTGGTTTCAAAACAGTGCTTTAAAATGAATGCAAATTGACATAACATCTGTCAGAGAAAGGTAGATTGTTGCATTTTTCATATTCCAGATTATATTACTAAAGAAAAATATTGGCAACAACAGGATCCAGAAGGTTGAAAAACTTCCCAAGGCCATCGTAAAGGAGACTCAATGAACAATAACTGAAGCCATCTGCAGAGTCCCTGTAGACAGTGATGCTAATTTTTCTATATGGTTTTTTTGAAGGCTGCAGTTGAGGAATGTTATTTGATTGCTGTCACTTGTAGTTAGATTTGGTGATGGTTTTTTCTCTGTTGAAATAAGTTTGCCAACACAGCTGAATTCCAGTGTGCTCAGATTAAAGGTTACAATTTCCATAGCTTCAAGGTTGTAGCAGTGGTGAACTGGTAGAGATCCACTTTGAGTAGAGCATGGTATAATCGAAGGCAGAGCCCATCCCTTTCTTTGCACTGTTGTAAGCTACCTTGGTTGAATCACATAACCATTTACTGCTGGGTTCCTGGAGAACATTTTGAAGCTCTGAAAACTGACTCAATGAGTAATTTGAAATCATGACCTCTGGACCTGCAGCTGAATGCTGTAACCATTTGACAGCAGGTACCTTCAGTGTGTTCTGTTTGAAACATTTAACACACACACACACACACACACACACACACACATTATTCCAGATTATGGTACTAAAGACACTATCAGTAAGAGGATTTCTGTCTATTTGTTAAAGTAAAATCAGATTTGTTTTGCTATGAATATTTAATGATGTCCATCACTGTATTTGAAAGTGATACACAGCACTGAAATTTACAAAACTTGAGGTCATATATGAAAAGATTTTTTTTGTTGATCGTTTTTCAACCCTTGAAATTTGGTTTGTGTTGTATAGAATTCTTTTTGTTTTGTCATCTATTCTTTGCTGTGATACAAGGAACTAATACTCATGCAGTTGTGTGTGTGTGTGTGTGTGTGTGCAAGTTATGTGTGTGTGGTGTGTGTGTGTTGTGTGTGTGCAAGTAGGGTGGTTTTCATGTCTTCACTCTTTGTCACTCACAGATTCGCTACTAGACTATAAGGCACCGGCAGCAGTGAGATGTTCAAAAGTGTGATGTACGATCATTTATTTTGCCAGTTTCCAGACAAGTGATTGAAATACATATTCCCTAGGACAGCACCACAGAGCACAACAAGCCCTTCAGCTATTTCCTTTGTCTGAGAAGACCGCAAGATAAAGCGTGATGAGGCACCCAAAAAACAGACTAACAGGATACAGATTTCAGCCTTCGGAATCAATCTTTCTCTTTCGTTCAGAATTCTCAACAAATCTGCAAGTTGATGGAGCTGTGCATGGGCACCACACATTCCGCAAGTATGACCTGCATGGTCCAGCAATTTTTCATTTACAGGTTTTGGTCCTGACAGCTCTACCATTGTAGTTTAGACATGTTTAACTGGTATCAAGAGATAGCGTATCAAGAAGGCTTCAAAAGGAATTGGCTTGAGTCTGTGGGAACCGAGATGCACTTAATGACAAGGAGCATCGTTCTCTCCTCATGGATTGTTGATGGGGTGCGATTCTATCCACAAGGAATAGAGGCCCAATTGGACTTTTAGTTGTATTCAAAGCCTAGGACACAGCACTGGGTAAATCTTGCTGGGTTTGTTCCCACCTACTACATACTAGCCTTTCCTTTCAGTGTAGAAGGCTTTTAGGTCCAGGTTGATGAAGTTGTTTTCTCGAACCAGTGGCACCCCCCCCCCCGCACACAAAGAGTTTACGATTCCCCATAACTAATGTATCCTGCTTGCGCGCCTGAGGCTGTAAAAAGGTATTACCTTACTCTTGCCAGTACCCGATTGATGCATGGCAGTTAGATTGGAAGCCACCCCCCCCCCCCCCTGGTGATAATGAACATTGTAGCTGACAACCTTGACACAGTAATCAAGGGAAAAAGTAATGTTTTTCTATTATTTCCAGCGGAACAGTTCTACATCCGGTGCTTTCGATAAGCGTTTCTCGGTCTCTAAACAACCAGCACACCTAATAGAGTTGCGTCCTTACAGAGGTTGCACGTTAGCATTCATGTTTTCCTGTTTTTATTTTTTGTACTTTATTACCTGTCCACTGTTTTTCCAAAGTGGCACAAGGTACACCATTGTGCAGATATGCTTTCCACTGGGTGTGTTTTGGCCTGAGGTTACGACATGCTGTGCCAGGAAATTAGGGTGCTTGTTCTCATCTATCCCCAGTAAAAACAAAAGTAGTTCACAAAATACAGTCAGATTTAGAGCAGAGGGAATAAAATATTTTTTACTAGAGAAGAAAAAGTTTGGTAGGGGGGGGAACAAAAATCAAAATCAGTCCACTTGAACCTGAAAACAGACAATTTTCGGTCTCAGTTCTCTTGTAGTGGCACTTGACTACGGCGCATGGTATCCGCCATCCCGCTCTGAAATAACACAGCTACATTCCGGAACACTAGCCCACGGACTCTAGGATACATATCACAAGTCCAGAAATCCAGGCTCTGACTCTCGCAGATCTTATCTGCTCCCTTCGTTATCACGCATTTTAGTATAGCTTAGTTTTTTTTTACGTATGTTTCTAACCCCTCCACGCGCAGTCATGTGCCCTGTCCATCTGGTTCCTCACACACGAGATTTGTGTTGGTTGCATATCTGTCAGGGCTCCTCTAGTCCACAGGTTTATTAGGGATGTCCTGGAATTAGTCTTGGTTAGGCAGGTGAGAATGCATGGTGACCATGTCAGACCAGAGTATAAGACAAGCGTGAGATAGGACCCGGCCGCTCGAGTTTCCAGGTGGTGGATCGTCGGACGAGTCACTTCTGTATAGTTTATTTTGATGTATGATGTATGAGTCTCTGAGCACTGCCCCGCCCCTCGTGCAAGATCACCGTTTTCACCTTTCTTGTGTGCCCGCTTTTTCACTTTTTTTTCCCTATTGTCTTGCTTGTATCCCTCTTTGTGACGCCTCCGACCTGTTCGAATATGATGAGATCGCTTTTGAGTAGTAATTCATGGTTGTTTTGTTATCAAGAATTCTCATTGTCCCATTGTTATCAATTATTATCATATCACACCATTGCTATTTACATCAGTTTTTTCTCCTTTTTCTCCAAGATCACCTCTCTAATGCATCGTTATTTTCGCCCTTCCCCTACTGTCAGATGTATTTTCGACCCCACGTCACGTTCGCATCTTCCGAGTTTGCGGTGGCCTCCCTCAGCAGCTACGGAACGTGCTGAGTCCATAGTGAGTACAATACTGCACCCAGAATTTTTATGCCTAAGTCTCTTCCACCAAAACACCAGTTCCCCCTTTTTTTTTTTTTTTTTACCTAACATTTAATTCATGTTACTCATCCCCATCCCTGCAACTTTCCCCGGCGGATTCTCTCAGCCCCCGTGTGCTGTGTTCCACACATTGTCCCACACACACCAATGTGCCCCACACACTCATCTTTACCTGTGACGTATCCACACTACACGCCCCCCCCAGCATACCTGTCCCTCAAACATAGCATCAAGTTCTCCTTTACACTTATACGAGTCATACACCACACGTCGCCAACAACTATGTATGCATTATCACTCAGACAGTAGAGTATTCTACATCACACTATAGTAAACATCTTGAAGAGTACCGTGCAACTCTTGCCCGTCTGCGCAAAGTCAGCTCGGCGCATATCAGATTGTTACACACTTATTTTTCGCTGAGAACAGGTCACAGACAGGCACCGCGATCGAGACCATACACAGACGTTACATGGTGTTTGACCGAGCCAAAGGCTACATTCTTTGATATTACTCACCAGGTGTGGTCTGCAGCTCATGTAGGGTTGCACCAACTCATATGGCCAATAGACAGCCACAAGGAATGTCTCGGTTGAAGAATCATGTGAGTCAAAAGCAGTCCCTCATCCCTGAACGATCCTGCGATCAAGTCAGTTAATTGAGTCCGCCCACTGCAACACTGTGAAACACCAGCTAGCCTCAAGCAGACAAGTTTGTCGTTGGTGAACGTAAATTACTACTAGATCCAGTCGGTCAACCTGCTCATGCTGCTAGAACTCATTTCACGGATGACACATGTTGTATTAACTGAGATATAGGTGATAATCGTAAAACAAACGGGCGGAACGCAACCATATCATTCTCCAAATTCACGGGATCAGTGTTTTAGATGTAAATAATAACAACAGGCCGATTGATATCTCAAATTGAAAATTAGCCAAGAAAATGCTTTTGCAATCTTCGATTACGAGTGTGACTCAGATACTTGTTTCAGCAACCTGGGGTCAGCTATAAAAAAAAAGAGAAAACATCGCTGATGGATATCTTGTACCAACAACTTATATTCCCAAAATTCCTCTTAAGTAAATCACGCCCTTGTTTTTTTGGGTGGTTCGATGGCGGAACAAGGACTATCTGGGACGATGGAATGCATGTGTGTGGTGAAGAAGCCAGAAAAACAAGCAAATACTAAAAGTTGTCAGGGTGTGGCTTTTTCCCTTTATGACGCCCAATTAAGAATGTCCGCCGGTCTAGTGAATATAGTTATGTAGGAAAAATTGGTCCTTTAAGACAGATTTTGTATGCTAGGGTCTAGACATGTTTAAAGTATTGAACGCGATGCGAAGGGACGACACACGTAGGCTGGAGTCGCAATATCAGCACACAATGAAACAGTTTAATGGACTATTAGTGTGCATGTGTAGCATACATCACAGGGAAAGAAAACAAAGTTATCCTCTAGTAATATCGGTGTATCCAAAAAGGACATCCTAAACAATCTTGGCGCCATATGAGGTGTCCATCACAACGCATTCAGCTGTGTCAATGACGAGTCACACAATGCTTAAAGGAAATTGGTACAGGTGAGACCCGGAGCATTTCACAGCTACCACAAATGTTACCAGCTAGGCATTAGGATCCGATTACGTATACACTAACGGCCCGGCCACAAATACAGGAAACCTGGTGAAGCGTGCCGTCCTTTTACAATGGCTTCACGTAGAGCTTACACCGATTATATACTGAGGATTTCAGCACTCAATCGGAAGGTCTGCGATGTGTTGCCAGCAGAATTAAATCCGGCTATACATTCATCTCCGAGGCTTTGTCTGGGGCTGAGGCGATGAGGTTTTGTAAGGGAAGTCGTTTTATTAATTGGAGTAATTTAGACACAGACAGAAAGTAAACGTACAGTTTGGAGATGCGTGGCTATTGTAGTTACGACAGACTAGCAGCAAGAAAATATGGATCTATCGCATGAATTGGTACAATCAGTAGCATCTAGGTCCTCTGATTCACACCACACAATCAGAAGACAAGATTCACAACCAACAGACGCACAACCTCAGACACCACAAACGACTATAACACAAAGACACCGCACCACCCACTCACACACGTGCCTCTTACCAAACCACACACATGCAACACAACGACACCACACAAAACACACCACTCAAACACACACGCCACCCCACCCCACACCACAGCAACACACAGGCATGTGCGATGCACACATGAAACACATGACAAAGGTGTGTCAAAAATCACACACTCATACTATTGTGGACTTATCATTTGTTTATGGAAAGAACAATAGCACAACGGTTGAGTAGTGTTGGGAATCATAGGGTTGTAAAGGACATTTTACCCCCCCCCCCCACCCCCCCCCCCCCCTTGCAGACACAAAAAAGCTAGAGTCCTATACACTTAGGTATAGTTCACAATGAATAAGCGAATTTACTACTTCCAGAGGGGTCATACACTACATGCTATCTTTCCGGGACTCATGTAAGGAGGATCCTAGGTCGGTTTGCCTCTTAGTTTACCTGTCTTCTTTCTTCAGTACAGAATGCCACAAGCAAACGCAATACGTACAATGCAAACATTGGCGAGTCTGCGAAACCATGACTCATTCATTCTAATTCAAACTTGTATATATTAAGGTAAAAAGGCAAACCACCAGAAACACATACATTCGTAGATAGGATTGCCACGGTGAACCTTTCAAACAAGTTGTATGTTTCTGTGCTGTCAAGTTCGACAGGAGTACACGGTAAGGGCTGGTGTTTTAGTTTAGTACGATGTTATGGAGCTTCCCGAAGTTGAGCCATCCATAAAGATCCACGTCGCTCTCTCCTTACTACCAATCCCAAAATAAAATCATCACACACCATTACCTGTGACTAAAGTCGTTGAAGAGAAGCACCGGACACACCATACAACAATTACACGCCTTGGCTCCTTACACAATAGTCGAACTGATTTTTTTTCTTCATAAAAAACTTCCTTACTCGACCAAGCCACCTACGGATTTATAGAGTTTCAACATGTCGTACTTTTGGCGCATTGGGGCAACGTTCAAGTTTCAGTGAAAATAAACTACAGCCAAGCACACACATCGAGCAAACGGGCCACAGAAAAAAACACACTGCAGCTCACGTCCAACAAGACTGTTATCGTTCATTTCAAATAAGTTACAGATAACTTTTCTGTCCGTGACAAGAAAAAGAATCACAGACGTTACATCATTAAAAAGCATATCAACCTAAGACCTAGAGAATGAAAACACTGCTTCTGTAATCAGCCCCCTTATGAACCCAAAATGTGCTGTTACAACATAGGAGGTTCTAACCAACTCAACACGTATTAATTGGACTGCACCACCGATTTGGTCCTTTTCACACAATGCCCACACTAACTGACATGCTTGTCATGGTTTATAAAAAACCTAAGTGTATGCTGTCACCTGTCCAACACATTCATGGACAGAAAAAAGAAACAAATTATAAAATAAACCAAACCTTCTCAACCGCACCCTAGTCACCTAGTCTTTTGTCGGTTTGGCCCCCGCAACAAAATGGAGACAATCAGAGCCACCACTAGCTAGCATCACGGTTAGTTAAGTATGATTAAAATGGCACGTCAAGGATAACACTTCCAGTGTGATTGTGACACTAAGCCTCATTTACGTTCGGAAGAGCTCTACGCTTATCAGAATTTTAGCCTTTTATACTCTCAAGATTTTCATAAATAACCTATATCCCATCACTCGCACACACACTACCAGGCAGCACACAAACAACTGCTCAACCCCTCCTGGTCCTACATTACCACCATCACCCCCCTTCACTCCATAATCCATGGCCTTGCCACTTATCAACGCATGTGTTTTGCTTGTTTTTAGCGGCACACGTCCACCATGCCACACATCCATACTGCCAGTCTTACATCGTCTCATATGCTGGTCCTCGGGCCCAAGTATACTCCCTTTCACACACACACCATCCACTTAATTCCCATCCACCCACCCCCACTTCATCTTCATTTAATCCGTGCACCTATGTTTGCAAGTCGACACACCACATCCTCACATACGTCTCGGTTTTCCACGGTGTACCCCACCCTAAAGTACCCCCATCTTACTTATATGTAGGAACACACTGTGATAGATAAGAATCGCCACAATACGGTGTGATGGATTCCAGACTTGCAAACAATCCAACGTCACAGATCAGCGGCGCAGATTTACGACGCCCTACTATCGCTTCCCCGTCAACTGTGTTCCTGGTTACTATAGATCTGGGAGCTCTTTGATTGGTCACATTCACACGTGAGATCGTCATTGCTCCACTTTGATTTCATAAGGGGCCGAGGGCCAAAAAAGTGGATATGTAACACACTTGAATTTGGTAGCAGCGCTTTGTGCTAAATGCTGCTTTTAGCGACAGTCATACCTCCACAATTACGAATCTAAATCGCGTAAATCACCCTTTCTCACTTTACTCATAATGGCGCCCCACCACACCCCGATTTTGTGATATTGGTATCCACCAGTCACACAACCCACCCCCACGCCACATTTTGTGAAGTCACATTTTCTGTTGCTATTACAATTTCAACTACCCATTTTTTAATTATTGATTTTTTGACACACTCGCCCTTCCTTTTCCCCCCCCCCCCCCCCTCCCCCCCCCAAGGAAGTACAAGTACCACTTGTTTCACCATTTGCCAGAACATCTCATTGGTATGAAAACTACACAAACAAAACACACACCACCACCAAACCCCCAACCAACCGTATTGGCTGTCTCGCAGCACCTGCCTTATCATGTTTTTGTTTTCAGTTCTGCTATGACCCATGAAAGTGACTGCCGTTGACTGAGATTTACCACCCCCGCACTGCAAGCTAATCCTCTTTTCAACATAATTGTGTCTTGCAATGTCTTGCATTAATCTCTTCAGGTATGTATTACGTTTTATAAGACAACCTTTTTTATTTTTTCATAGGTCAAAATCAAAATAAAACCTCCAGATCTTCAGCAGGAAAAGAATGTGAAAGAAGAGCATAGAATTGGAGGGCCAGGGAGAAGAATGTGTGTAAATTTTTTTAAAACCGCATAATTAAACTCCACCATAGTCCAAGCCTTATGAGTTGGTGTGCAAAATGTTGTTCCTCCACGTGCCGCTGAGACATGAATATACCTAGATACAATCAAACCTCACTTCCACCCCACACACTCCATCCCCCACACAAGCGCTACGCTTCTTATCCCGCGTCCAACTCAGACATAGGTGCATAATGTGTGAATCTCTCTAAAACGGCCAAGGGACAACTCGGGGCACTAGAATAATCCACACACCTCGTGCCAACGTCATAACCCAAAGCGCCTTAGATTCCTTGCTACTTGTTAAGTGCCAAGTTTTCTCAACCATTGCACACCGTGAGCAACAGATGGGGAACACACCAATAACGTGAGGGGTGGCCCCCCCCCCCCACGGCAAACCAGTTGACCAACAACGGACCCAGGATCTGCCCCGGTTCTCGCGAGATATTAGAGTCTGGGTTGGAGTACGCCCCCAAGAAAGGCCAGGGGCCCTCCCCCCGGTAATGAACTGGACACGTGCTGATAGTCGGGGGTGGTGAACCTGTCGCCCCGAATATCTACCCTTGATATGCTCATTGTGCTGGTCCACGCAAAAGTCAGCGCAACTCTGCGTGATCAATGTTTTTGTCACGTTGATTAATCGCCACTCTCCCGCCCTTCCTATTTGTTCGTATCTCTTGTGATTTAAGGTCCATCCGTTTTTTTCCCGTTGATTACCTTATTTACTGCAAATGACTATAACACATTATGTTTTTGCCTCTCACTTCTTAATCCCCCGTTGTTGACACAGGTTCCTCCTTGATGTTTGCCCATTGCGGTTCCAAGCTTATATATTGGTGGACATAGCTTTCTATGTGCCCCCCACCCCCCGTCTCTTTCCCGTGCGGTGTTGCTTTTTTTTTCTAGGACCCTGTGTAGCTTCGCTTTCTTCCCCTTCCTTCCTTTCCTCTATTTGTTCCGGTGGTATCGGTGTGCTGGTTTTCTCTTTTTTTGTTTGCTACCTTCTGACCAACCCACAAAGCCGTTTTCTAAGTGCAGTTTGTTATTCTTGATCGCTTCACGTGTGTCACCGTCGACTGTGCTGCGGCCACAGATTGTTCTACGGTGGTGCCATCTTTGTACTCTTGTCTATTGATTAGATGTCTGCTTTGATGCCGTTTATAAGCCTCCTTCCAGCAGTTGATGTTTCCTTTTTGGTTTTTCTGTTTCTCTTACTCTACACTATGGTGTTGTCGTCAATACTTTGGATTTCCGTTTACCAGCTCTCTTTTCCTTCCATTTTTTTTGTATAGGGACCCCCAGGTAGCCACTGGTATTCTTCTAACATCATGATTATATACCACCCTCCAATATGCTTTTGATATTTTCAAGGTTCTATGGATTTTTACGTCCGATTGCAACTGTACACCCAAGCAAATCCCACCACACATGATCTGATACTTTCCCCACCCTCCCGCCGCCCGTGTGTTCAAACAACTTCCACCCTAACATGATTCCGCCCTCATACACCCCCATACTCCGAAAACACAGAGTCCGGCAGGTGCGACTACTCTTTTTCTTCGAACACTTGTCCCCAAGTCGGCACAGGGATGTCCAACCGCATACTGGACACTTTCCTCCTTATCTTCACATAACCTGGACCGGTTGTTCGCATCAGTCGTTCACCAACTACATTTGTCCCCCCAAGTTATGCACCACTGTTGCATATGGTGTTGTGGGCATGGAACAAACAATCTCCGTAAGGCACTGCTAATGCCTTTTACTACAGGCTCTTTGGGTGAATCGCCATACACTACATACCCCCAACCACATTTCCCTTGCCCCCCCCCTTCCCCCCCCCCCTCTCCCCTCCCCCCCCTTCACCTCCCCCCCCTCCAGTCGCCCCACACACCCCCCATGATTGTATGTCTTTTTTGGTCAGACAAGCTCGGCCACGAACCTCCACCACTCTCCCTAAGATATTCTCCACAGATCCAATTTTTTAGATGAACTATTTTTCACACGCCCCACCTTTGGGCGCCTTTCTCGGTTTTCCACAGGAGCGCGAAGGGGCACTAAGGATAGGTATGGGGTGTATCTGCCAAAAAAATAGAAAACCAGCATACCTTACCACACCGACTGTGTATCAAATGCCATTCAGTGTAACCTCATGTGTGGGCTACCTCTAATACTGGGTCATTGAACCCTCAAATCGGCACTCGTGCCAATCTATTTTTTTTGTACTTGTTTTTAGTGTGAAGTCTTGTGACTGTGTGCTTGTGCCCGCCACTTTCAGTTGGATGTGTCTTAACCCTCCCGCCTGTTTTGTTTTGTGGTTGTGTTGATTCTTCTGTCCAAAGTAGGGCCATTACCACGACACCCTCGAAACATCCCGATCCTGTCATCCAAGGCCTCTTACAATAATTTTTACCCGAATAATATTATAGCTCTTGCTTGTCAAATTATTCTTCCTGTCCCTATTTCTCCTTTATTCCTCTCCTGTACCTAGAAACGTTTCACTTTTGGCTCATGTAGATGGGCAGCATCATGATGCGCACACTACAAAATAAGACTGTCAAAAATCCTCCCATTGGTTGATTGGTACCCTCCCACCATGAGCTTGACAACCATTGACTCTCCCTTCGCATATACCGGACAGTTAGTTGCGATGCCTTGGCCCCCTTTCTGTATAAACCCTCCCCCCTTTAGCGGTTCCCTCGACAAGCCCACCCCCCCCACACCAACTTATGTGTGTATGATTCCAGCCGTTTGTGTTTTTGTTTCGCTCTTCGATCTGTTTTTAATACCCTGATTTTTTTTGTTTGTTTACAGTGTTTGCTTTCCCCCATTCGTCCGATGCCACCAACCAATTCACTTCAAAAGACGCCTTTTATTCGTCTTCACAGGATATGCACATGGCAGGGCATCTGAGGCAAAGTGGTCAGGACTAATATTACGACTTTTATCGGTGAGTGGATTTGTTTTTTGCTACCCGCAGGGTGTTTATAGCACCGCACCAACGCAAAAATCCCCACCATAAGCCACTCTGCAAGTTGGCACCCCAATCCTTGGCATGATCATACTGATCCATGATCAGCACTAGCTTCCGATGTTTCTTAAGTGTTCTGTTGTGGTGATCTTCCGCTTGTCGTTCCCTTCCTGCTGTATGAAAGGAGCCGCAGTGGGTTACTCAAGGACGGAATCAAACACACCCACAATTACCCACCTCTCACACATTTTTTCATGACATCCTGCTAAGCATTCACGCTAATGATCCATCCGCTTACCGTTTGCATACAGTCTATGGACACTAATTATAAGTCATTTTATGTTAAGGTCTTTCGAATTGGACGAGATGTTTGGTGGTTTGTGTGGAGTGGGTGGCGGTGGGAGGGTGTTCTCATGTCACTTGGGTTCGACTTTTACAATGACTTCTCCATCTTTTGTTTTATCCATACCTCCCTCCCCTCATCCACCCCCCCATTCTCACCAACCCCCTCCCCATTCAACCCACAAAGCCTTTCTCCCCCACATTTTAGTATTCTCCCCCCCCCCACCCCCCCGTAGCCCCTCTTAGTCCCCCACTCTGTCTCATTTTTCCCTTCTTTCCCTTTCCACGTAAAATGACACAGCAAAAAGCAGTAAAATTAAGTTTGGAGGATCCTCCAGAAAGTCTCACATTCTCTCTCTTTTTTGCACTCATTCACACACACACACACACACACACACACACACACGCACACACACACACACGCATGACACATGTGCAAAACTGTGCATGCTCATACATGTTGTTGCTTGAGTTTAGTTTTCTTCTTCCAGTCCCTCTGTGTAACGGTTCCCATTCTTTCACCCAGAATAGGGGGTCACTAGCTATGTGGGTAAAACATCAGTCAAAAAAGGCACACATTGAGACACTCAACCTTCCAGGAGGTGCAGATCTGAATCCAGCCATGCCAGAAACATTTCTGACTGCACAAGGGCATGTAAGAGTCATGAGCTGGATGCAGACCTACCCCTTATACAGTAAAGAGTTCAGAAAAAAAAAAAATACTTGTCTATGGGGAATTTCATCTCTAAGACCTGCTGTCAAGCTCTTCTTAGTGTTTCTTCCTATTAACTGTACTATGTGTACCATCCTTCATTGAGCAGTGGTTAGCATAATGAAGGTCTGGCTGGGAGATTGCTGCTTTTCATCACAGATATTCATATTTGTGAGATTTTTTTGGCTCATGATCAGCTCCTACCCACAGCTGAATTTACTATGGGTTAAACTGGGTAATAGACTGGAACCACTCATGGTCATTTTCATCCCTTTAAGGATGTGTGTTTCTGAGAGAGTTGCTCAATTTCCTGACCAGAACTGCAGATGTCTGCATTTCCTGGCCTGGCTGATGCCGGGGTATTATTTGAAAGTAAGCATAGAGTACAGCCCTGTCATGCAGTATCGGACAAGAATGGAACTCCACAGCATTATCTTGATCATCCTAATCCTCATCAGTCAGTATATACAAAAAAAAAACCCTTAAATTCTGTGGCCCTTTATGCCCTGCTTCCATGGTGACTTCAGTTTCAGTTTCCTCTCCATGTCCATGTCTTAATAAGTGAGTTCATGTTGAGGTTGATGATACAAGCGAGTTCACGGGGAACTGTCATTGGATGGATATAGTGGCACCCTCCTGTGGGCATCGCTTACTTGCACTGGTTCCAAGACTAAGCCATTATTGTTGTTAGTGTGGGGCTAAGCAGGAGGTGTCCTGCGTATACTGGCTCAGAACAGACACTACTGAACACCACGAAAGTGACTCAGTGGCGAAGGAGTGTCTCCTCTGGTGGGTTGCCTCATGAAAACTAGACAACACCTCTCCCTGTGGATCACCAAAGCCAGAGCTGTGATGGGGCAAATCAGAGTGTGACTGTGAATGGGAAGCTTGAATGAACAGCATGGGGTAATGCCACCGGAGCGGCAAGAAGATGAGAGTGGGACATCAAACACACACACACACACACACACTATACTCAGTGCAGATTTTAAAGATATAATAGTTTGCTGAGTGAACATACTGTTCCATGTGAAATAGTCAAGACAGACAGTGGTAGTTAGTAACTTTATCTGTTGGCCCCCATCCCATTACAAGGAAAGCCACAGTCTCTCACTGACAAGCAATACTGTCACTTGCAGTCAAGGGTTTAAACAATAAGTGTTGAAAAAAAAAAAGAGAATGTTTGCTAGAGGTCACCAAGCATTGACAAAGACACTATGTTCCAAGTAAACATGTCTTTAAAAGGAAAGGGGGGGGGGAAAAAGGGGGGGGGGGGGGGGGGGGGGGGGGGGGGGGGAGGGGGCCTTTGCTGGGCCTTGGTGGAGGGAGGTTCAAAGTCGAGGCTAGTCGAGACTAGAAAAAATGCCCCCAACTTCTTACCCCCACCTCCAAAAATTTACACTGGAGGGAGCCTTTGTCAGATGGATATGGGGAAGGGGGGGGGGAGGGTTAAAATGGGTTTTATTGTTCAAAAAGAAAGAAAAAAGTTCTCATAAAAAATGAAGTCTTAAACAGGGGAAAGGGGCAAAAGGTCTTTGTTGGCTGGTCAATCTAGTATGCCCAACAAAAAGAAAACTATATAA
>JADBJO010000067.1:22500-27500 GCA_016801955.1 Conus betulinus
GCCTGCTTGCTGTAGAAAACTACCTTTGGAGAAGAAGTGTTGGAAGAAGAAAAGAAAAACCTCAACCTTCTTTTTTCACTTTCGTGTATGGAACGAAAGAAAAAACTGCTTTATAAAATCATTAAAACTGGAGCTCTGAACAGAGCCGTTTCTTTCTTTGTTCCCTGGCTAAGCTTGGGGTGGTTCAGCATTTGTGTCAAATTTGTGTGTGTGGCCATTTCAATTCACCATTAAGGTTACCACATCTTGTCTTTAGGGGATGCTTCTGAAGCACTGCACCAGTATGCATATGCATGCATTTTTTTTTTCATGGACACCCATCTTACTGGCACATAATGGCCTACTCTGCTCTCTGAAAGTTGGAACTGGGATTAACATGTGTGTACAAATTTTTATGCATAGGCTCTTTCCAATCTGGCTGTGAAGGAGGGAAACTGAACCCTGGGACTCTGAAAACACCTTTTGAAAGAAGAGTGGCAATGAAAAGGAGCTGGTGCTGGGGAATAGTAAAAAAAATCTCCAGTATACAAGGCTGCAAAGCATGCAAAGGGGTTCAAACCATTTTTACACACATCCTGTGGCACTGACTTACATTTTCTCTGTCAGGAGGAGGGGAGGGTCCTGGAGGTGTAGGAGGTTTGGGCGGGCGGCTTTCTGTAAAGGGCATATCCAAGGCAGGCCGGGTGACTCGTTTTTGCAGGGTCCAGTTCAGCCTCTTGATCAAAATCTGTTGACACCTTAGCATGCATGTGGCGTAGAAGACAGGATGATGTCTGGGAAGCAGCCTCAAAGTCTGTTGTCTGAGTAGTCCGTTGCGATAGACATCTGGTGCCTCATCTGGGGGCTTGTTCTCTTGCTTTCTGATGGCTCACCAACCATCTGTTCGTGGTGTGGATAAAAAAAATAGGGTGTGGCCAATGTTCAATATAACCGTTGTGCGTCCCCTTGCCCTTTCTCTCCTAGAAATGTAATGTCACCATGGCCCCCGCGCAATACCATGTGTCGCCCAGTGGGTTGGTACTTTGTGTATAATAATACAAACAACGGTTGTGCGTACCATTGCTTTATCTAATAAAAACTACTCCTGTCATAATTTGGTGTGTAGCGCATACACAGAGACATAAGACAAGACAAGACAAGACAAAACTTCTTTATTTCCGAGACCCTATAGATAATCCATTTGATTGTGATTGCTTTTTACATTCCAGTTCCCTCGTCCCTGAGAGGGGTCAAACATAAACATAAATAAGATAGAGAAGGGAACTGTCGGACAAAGGAAGCATGCAAAAAGTGACTAGAAACTACAATACAATACGGGATTAAATTTAGAGAACAAAAAAAAGAGAAGAGAGAGAGAGAAGGAGAGAGAGATGGAGAGACGGAGTGAGAGAGGGACAGAGAGAGAGAGAGAGGAGATGAGCTTGAAGCAGAGGGAGAGGAGACAGAGGAATCCATAAAGACAGACAGAGAGATAGAGACGCCGGAGCCAGAGGAGGGACGGGGTGTAAGAGGGAAGGGAGTGGGGGGGTACATGTGCAGAGATGAGGAGAGAGGAGAGGAGAGAGAGGATAGAGAGAGAGAACAGAGAGAGGTGGGGGGGGTGAGAAGGGAGAAAGCGGCAAGGTGGGGGGAGAAAGAGGCGAGAGTGGAGGGTGGGCTGCGATTAAGAAGGGGCGCCTTTTAGAACAATCATGGACAATCAAAAAAAAAAAAAAAAAAAATTCCAAGAGATACCAGGACAATCGATTTTGAAGCGGAGGGGGGGGGGGGGGGGGGGGGGGGGGGGGGGATAGGGCCCATAATTGGGGGGGGGGGGGGATAGATAATGAATAGCACAATGGAGGGGGAGGAAATGCATAATATAATATAGCCCAGTCGCCCACGTGAGAGAGAGAGGGAGGGCCATTGGAGAATGAAATCAAGTTTATTAGAGCCGAACCGTGAGAGAAGAGAGAAGAGAGAGAGAGAGAGAGTCACATAAGAATATAAGCATCGATCGATAGAATGACAAGAGGGCAGGAGGGTAGTAGGAACACACACACACACACACACACACACACACACACACACGGACACACATACACATACACGCGAGCGCGCGCTCGTACTCACATAAGACATATTTACTAAAACAAAAATAACATACATGTGCATTTCAAGTACAAAAACACTTCGTAATAGTCTAGGTACATACATAAGGCAAAGAGGGTGGTGGTTGTTGTGTGTGGTGTGGTGTGTGTGTGTTGTGTGTTTTTGTTGTGTGATTGGTGTGTTTGTGTGTGTGTGTGTGTGTTGTGTGGTGTGGGTGTGTGTGGGTGTGTGTGGAGGGGGGGGGGGGGGGCAGCAGGTGGGTTGGGGTCTCATTGATATGTTTGCATTCGCTGCATTTTCTCCTGGGTTGCTGACTTCCTTTTTTTTTTTTCTTCTTGATCTGGACCTTTCTCCTTGTTTAGCAAGAAACAGTTTCATACAGAAGCTTAGTGCTCCTGTGTTATACAAAAAACCCCTTAATTCCAGCAACATATAGAATGCAACTGAACCATATACCAGAAGAACAGTGGTGAGCCTTATGTTATCCAGCTTGCCAGGGCAAATTGGGTTGCAAGCGTTGGCCCAGCTTTGCCCGAACTGAGGGTTGGTGTGAGTTGATTCCAGCCTAAGCCATTTATCTGTGACTTTTCCTGCCCCCGTACCCGACATTGGAGTTTTTGCTACGGGGGGGGCCTCAAAATAACCAGGACGACTGGAACCACCAGGAGTTGAATTTCAACCACCTAATTGGATGCACCTAATGAGAAGTTTGTTCAAATTCTCCAAGCCAACATGTGCCTGGTTGACATGGGATTATATTATAAAAGGGTAAAGTATTAAATACAGTATTAAATACAGACCCTGTCATGCCGTCTCATTACCATGAATGGACAAATCTAGCTTCATTATCTTCATCATCTTCATACATCCGTGTGATCTACACCATTTAAACCAAAGTATCACCATTCTGTGCCCTTTATGCTCCTGTTCTCAAGGTTCTTCTCAGTTTGATAACCTTCCTCTCTCTACCTTGGCTTGGTCTCGTCCAGGAATACAGCATATCTTGCAAATTCATGGGGGACTGCCACTGTGGACAGACAAATGGTGGTTTCCACCTGTTGGGAAGAGGTCACCTCGTTCTGGCCTCGTTTGGCTCGAGACCTAAGCAATTACTGTCCATAAGCATGAATATTAGTAATGTGCATAAGCCGTGGATCAAAAAAGACAAAAAGACACCTCACCACTACTGACACATCATCCAAGTGACTGGGCAGGCAGTGCAGTGTCCCTCCCCTCTCAGGGCCTTGCCCTCAAGACTTGAACACTGACTGCTTCCCTATGGCTTTGCCAAAGCCTGTGCGTGTGGACAAGGATGGGTCTAGGCCGTAGCCTGTGGATATGTATAGGAGGTCAGAGATGAAATGCCCTTTTGTGAAATGCCGACTCAAGGTTTGTCATAAAAGTTCAGACAGCTTATTTGACCAGCCCCCTCCCCCCCCCCCCCCCCCCCCCAACTCCAATCCCTCCCTTTCCCCTCCAAGCAAAAAAAAAAAAGATAAGGACAATGTTTATTTTTCAATGTTTTAGGATTAAGGAATTAATTTTTCTGAACATGCCCTAAATTCATATGGTTACAACATGAAACCTAAATCGAGAGATCTAACATTTAAATGAATGGAGATCTAACATTTTCGGAAAGAATTAGAAATTAAGGAAAATTCTGTTTTCAATCAGATTAACATTACAAATAGAGTATGCAAAATTTTAGTCAGAATCATACATTATTGTTTCACATTCTATCACCCTTACATTTATATTCACATGATATTTTTGTATCTTGGTAAGTGCTAGACCCCATTTCATATTTTTTTTAAACTTTAGGAGTATGCACATGCAAAGGCACTGTTCATCATTGCCATACTTGGCAACAGACTCCATATAGCCAGAAATTCAGTGCCGTAAATTTTTCAAAGTGTAATCATTAAAAGCTTTTAATACAGCAAGATTCCCCTCTTGCCCATATTTTTTTTGTTTGGTTGCTTTGTTTGTGTATGTTCTCCCATGGGATTTAATCCGGATCTGTGCAAATCTAATGTAACCACACACCACACACCCACAGACCACACATTTGGTACCCCCCAAAGCTCATGCGGGTTACACATACAACACACACCAGCACACACACACACCACACAATCACACAACACACACACGAACACGACACACACCACACACACAAAAGAGGTATGTTTCACTTCATAGTCCCCCCTTTAGGACATTTGTTATAGGACTAGTTTTTTGTTTTTTGTTGTTAATGCTCATTGTTTTTTTTTCTTCCTTTAGCCCAAGAGACATCAAAGTCCACACACCACAATACGGTCCCTCCTCCTCCTCATCCCGATACCCTCCTCTCCTCCTCCCCTATCCCCGTGCTAATATCATATTGGGATAGATGTTAAATGAAGACTAAAACAACAACACACACACAGAGTACTAACCAATTTGTGCACATAACTCTCATATATAATAAACCGCATTGTTTGGATTATGGTGTTGTAAAAGTTTGTTTCATGATATTAGCACAAATTAAGGTTCCTGTTAATTTACATGTTTCTTACAGGTGATTGAACCAACAAAACAATCTGGATTCTGGATAGTATTTTGAATACCTACTATCTGACCTTAGTGTGGATGGCCTTCTGGTCAGTTACTTTCAGCTTTCAGAGGCTTTACTTTCTTTTTCTTATAACCTCCTAACCAGCAAAAAATATCAATGACCACACCAAAATTAAGTGCAAAAAGTATATGCTATTGAGATACTCAATATAGAATGACAAGCTGTATTTTCAACAAACGTGTGTATTAATAAGATGTCACAAATAATGGAAATGCATTCTGCAACGTGTGAGCGAAGCCTATCTTATTTGGTGTAGAGGCCTATGTCATTATGTCATTTCTTGTGATCCCTG
>JADBJO010000067.1:32500-40000 GCA_016801955.1 Conus betulinus
TTGTTTCGTTGTGTTTGTGTGTTTGTTTGTTTTTTTAAGTTTTAAAACGGAGTGACTGAGGGCGGAAAATGAAGCAAAAATTTGGAAAGAGAGGGCGTTAGTTAGCGCCAAGGACACAGACAGAGTGTCTGGTCCTGTGCTCTATTTGTCTGTGTCCTCGGCAGCAGAAGGTGTGCATGGACGACAACAAAGAAGACTGACCACTGGTCACAGTGCCTCTATCCTGTTGCACATGACTGTGAACAAAGGGCCGGGATATCCTTGACAGCGCATGCGTGTTGCGGCACCCTGCGACTCCTTGCTCCCATGGGACAACAAATGACACAAGAACAAACAACGCACGCACGCACGCACGCACGCACGAACACACACACACACACACACACACACACACACACCGGAAAAGAAATAATCATGGATTCACGAGAATATTATGTGTACCTTCATAGAAGGGTAAGCTAACTGAAAGATGGGATGATGATGGAGAAGGGAGAGGCGCGTGATACAGTGGGGGCCAAAACGGAGGATGAATCTCCGTTCTTACGTCTTCTTCATGGCATAATTTGTCATGATTCTGTTCGGATAATCTTTGATGGAGACACAAATCAAATTTCTTTTTCTTCTAGATGATGACAATGATCATGATGATTGTAGTGATGATGATGATTGCGACAGTGAAGATGATGTTGTTTCTGGTAATAATAATATAATAATAGGCCTAATGATTATTATTATCATTATGTTATAAATAATGATAATGATAATAATAATGATGATGATTATAATAACATAATAATAGTCATGATAATAATGATAATGGTAATAATAATAATGATAATAATGAGAAGAAGAGAAGAAGAAGAAGATGGAGAAGACCGGAGAAGAAAACAAACAGACGTTTTGTGTTAATGTGATGGACAAGACACAAAGCTGAATTTCCATTTAATAATGATAATAATAATAATAACAATAATAGACATAATCATGATCATAATGAAAAGAGGAAGAGGAATAATGATAATGATGATGATGATGGTAATACCAAAATAAATAAAATGATTATGACAATAAAAGTAATAATGTTAGCAATAATGATAACAAATAATCATGGTAGTAATAATAATAATAATAACAACGTTAATGATGATAATAATAAATGATAATAATGACGATAATAATAAAAAATAATAATCATAACGATAATAACATAAAAAATAATGATGATAATGATTACAATGATAATAATAAAATAATGATGATGATAATAATTATGATGAGAATAGTAATATAATATTATGATAATGATAATAGTGATGATGATGATGATGATGATGACGATAATGATAATGATAATAATAATAATAATAATAATGATAATGATAATAATAATAATGATGATAATAATAATTGGAAGAATAATGATACGACTACATAAAGAAAACAACTTTGAGTTAGCGGGGGGGCAGAGAGGAGACACAAAACTGGCTTCCTATCACCATCAACATCGGCATCAGAACAACTGCTGACGTCGTCATCATCATCACCACCACCACGACCATCACCACACATCATCCGTCATCATCTCCGCTGTTGTCCGTGTCGTCCGCTACAGGGCAGCAGCGGCAGCAGCGTCTTTTGACCGGCACCATGGTCAGCACGCCCTTCATGGCCGCCTGCAGGTTGGAGCCAGCCGTGGCCGTACAGTCCAGGAAGGCGCTGGCGCCCAGGTCTTCATAGCTGTCCAGGACCTCCTGGGGATAGACCCCACCGCCGTCCAGCCTTGTCCTCCTCGGAACCAGCCGGTCCAATCTTGTCCTCCTCGAAAAGCCCTCCGAGCTCCCCACGTCCTCGGCTGCTCTCTGTTCTTCGTCGGGCCGTAGGTTCCTGTGCGTGCCCACCAGGATGAAGGGGATCTTTCTGCGAAAAGTGGTGGATCTCTGGCAGCCACTGGGTGGGCACACACAGTTGGAGAAGAGAAGATGAGATAGGCTGACGTCCTGCTAGTGACACGGTAGTCTTTTGTGGACGTCACGGAGTGTGGGAGAGGGTCGGGGAGGCTATTGAAGTTTAAGAAAATCTTGATGTTGATATTGAACCACATGCTTACAATCTTCTAAACTGTTAAAAGACGTTGAAATCTGTTATCAAAATTTCGATGTACACTTAATTATCTTGGTTGTTAATGATTGTGTCATTATGTTCAGCAGGAGCTGTGGGCCTATATGAATTACACCATTCTCGATTTCTGTTTCCAGTATCTACCCCCCCCCCAACTCCCTGCCCCCCCCCCCCTCTCTCTCTCTCTCTCTTTCTCTCTCACTGATTGAGTGCGTGCGTGCGTGCTTGCGTGAATGCATGCGTGTGTGTGTGTGTGTGTGTGTGTGTGTGTGTGTGTGTGTGTGTGTGTGTGTGTGTGTGTGTGTGTAATGGTAGTAACATACTGAAGAATTTATGCACATACCTGTAAAAGGCATCTAGGAGGTATGCTATTGAAGTTTAAGAAAATCTTGATGTTGATATTGAACTACATGCTTACAAATCTTCTAAACTGTTTAAAAGACGTTGAAATCTGTTATCAAAATTTCGATGTACACTTAATTATCTTGGTTGTTAATGATTGTGTCATGTTCAGCAGGAGCTGTGGCCTATATGAATTAAACCATTCTCGATTTCTGTTTCCAGTATCTACCCCCCCCCCCCCCCCAACTCCCCGCCCCCCCCCCCCCTCTCTCTCTCTCTCTCTCTCTTTCTCTCTCACTGATTGAGTGCGTGCGTGCGTGCTTGCGTGTATGCATGCGTGTGTGTGTGTGTGTGTGTGTGTGTGTGTGTGTGTGTGTGGTGTGTGTGTGTGTGTGTGTAATGGTAGTAACATACTGAAGAATTTATGCACATACCTGTAAAAAGGCATCTAGGAGGTATGCTATTGAAGTTTAAGAAAATCTTGATGTTGATATTGAACTACATGCTTACAATCTTCTAAACTGTTAAAAGACGTTGAAATCTGTTATCAAAATTTCGATGTATACTTAATTATCTTGGTTGTTAATGATTGTGTAATTATGTCAGCAGGAGCTGTGGCCTATATGAATTAAACCATTCTCGATTTCTGTTTCCAGTATCTACCCCCCCCCCCCCCAACTCCCCGTCCCCCCCCCCCTCTCTCTCTCTCTCTCTCTCTCTTTCTCTCTCACTGATTGAGTGCGTGCGTGCGTGTTTGCGTGTATGCATGCGTGTGTGTGTGTGTGTGTGTGTGTGTGTGTGTGTGTGTGTGTGTGTGTGGGTGTGTGCATGCGCACGCACGTGCGTGCATGCATGCGTATATGTGTGCGCGCGTGTACATGTGTGTGTGTGCGAGCGTTTGTGTATGTGTGTATGTGCGTGCGTGCGCGTGCGCGCGTGAGCACCCTCTTTCTGTCTCATTTTTCCAATAGTATTATTACTTCGTTTCACTCGATTCCATATCTCGTGTTTCCAATAATTGTACCTGCACGCTGTAACTTTCATTTATTCCTCTGCTTGATCCATCCCACCCCTCATCCCCATCCGTTCCCCCCTCCGCTTCCTTTCTACCTTTCGACGTTTCTGATTTTCTCTTTCTTTGGTTGTTATTGTTGTTGCTATTGTTGTGTTTTGTTTTCAAGTTTCATTTCCTCATTTCTTTCTTTCATGTTTTTTCTTTTCTGATTCTTTCATTTTTTCCCCTGTTACATCCTCCACCCCCCCACCCCCACCTCCCTCTTTTGGATCTTTGATTTCTCGTCTGTCATCCTTGCCCTTCTTTCACTCGGTCTCAGGAGCGGCTCCTACCTTGTGCACCACGTTGTTCCAGGAGGACCGTGACATTGTGGAGAAACAGAGCATGATGATATCCTGCGCACAGACACGACACGCACACAGTTACGTGGCAGCCGAGGGAAAAAAACCAACACCGAAACATTATCAATAGAACAGTCATGGGAAGTGCACACAACAACAGATGGAACGAAAAATCAAATAAGAAACGACACCCCAAACCGAGAAGCTCGGGAGATAGGTATATTCTTCGGAATTCTTCTGTTACTGTTACTGTTAAGGGTGAGATTAACGTCCTATCGGCCTGAGGCCCTTAAGGACAAGGTTACTACAGACATAGGTCTGCATCATTTTGTGGCAACTGCTGTCGCCTGGCAGTAGTGGGTAGGTTTCAATGGGGACCGTTGCATTTGTCTCTCAGAGCTCGTGTTCCTTTTGAACATTGGTTCAATTGGTCGTATCTTCTTGAATGTTGGTTCAAAGTTTGGTCATATTTCTCTTGAACATTGGTTCAATTCAGGTTGTTGGTCGACCGACGATGGGCGTCGTTGTGTGTTGCCTGCTGTCCCCCAAACATCAGGCTGTCTTCAGGACCACCGGGCGGCCTTCTTCATGCTCGGGTGGCGATGGTCCTGTGCCGCGTGAGGCCGCCTCAAGGAGGGAGCAGGACGACAGTCGCTGGAGAGCGCTGCACGAGTCCCTAAAACTTGGCGGGTACGGGTACTCGCCGACTGCGGCCGTGAGGGCAATTTTCCAGCCGAACCTATATGGCTGCCCCCCATGTCTGCCACCCACAAAACAGCACGGTATTCCAGGCCACGGTAGACACGGTCAGGCAGCGCTCCTTCGCCAATCGCCCCACATCTCCAGGAGCCGTCCCCAGCGACACAGGCTAGACCCGCCGTCACCCACATGGCTGGAAGGTTTGTCTGCGCCGCCCTGACACTGATCTCTCACATCAGTGTCCCTCAAAGGAGAGCTGCCACCTCTCCCCTGGCGTCCACTGCTATGCCACACTCGCAGCGAGCTGGAATTCTTCTTCTTGTTCTTCTGTCTTCTCGTTTTCTGCCCTTGGGGATGCCGGAGACCTTTTCAGCACAAACAGTTCTCTCGTCTTCTGAAAGTGATGTGCTGGTAACTTTCTCTTTTCTGTCCATCTCTTAGACTCTACCTTTTCTTAAAACTATTTTTGCCTTTCTTTTTTATCTATCGATAGGAAAAAAGAAGTCTTAGATGAGGCGGGGAACAATAAGCAGTAAATAACAAACAAGTGAGGTAACTCTTGCTCGCACGATGAAATAATTGCAGGCCCATAACTCCAAACGAATGCTGCTAAACGACACCAAATTCGCCACACCAGAAATGATAACACAGCGCACACAGAACGAAACAAGGAGCGGACATTCGTTTGTTATTTTCTTTTCCATCGTTTCATTTCTTCTCTCTTCGTAGACCATTTTCTTATCTCTGTTCTGGAAATTCTTTCACATTTTGTCCTGATGAAAATTCATGGCATGTCAGCTGGGGTTTTTTATTTTTATTTTTGTTTTCTATTTATTTGTTTGTTTTTGATGTGATCTGGCAACTAGGGTATGAAAATCATATACACAGTCCAGAGTGGACACTATCTGTCCATTCTTAGTGTCTGATAATTGTTGTGTTGTTTGCGTTGTTGTGGCATTTAACTCTTTTCACTAATGTTTGAAATTTTCCCTTAATTAAGGAGTGACAAATCATGGGGAAGGACCGACGTTTTCAGTCCTGCCCAGTTGTGTCTGCCCTCAGGGGTGTCTCCAGTCCGGCTCCCATATTTATCATGAATTACTCTGTGTGTGTGTGTGTGTGTGTGTGTGTGTGTGTGTGTGTGTGTGTGTGTGTGTGTGTGTGTGTGTGTGTGTGTGTGTGTGTTCCTTTATCGGGATATGATGTGACCTGTTCAGGATGATATATTTTTTTTCCTCAAAGAGTTTGACAGAGTTGAACAGGCCCTGTATGATAGTAACTTTAACTTCTCCTCTTCCGTTGCCTCCCTTTCTTCTTCTTCTTTGTTCTTCTCGTTCGTCCTCTTCTTCGTCTGCCTTTTTCTTCTTTTTGTTTACGCATGTATTCTTCTCTTGTTCTTGTTCTTGTTCTTGTTCGCCTCCTCTCCTCCTCCTCTTCCTCCTCCTTCTTCTAATCTTCTTCTCTTCTTCTTCTTCTTCTTCTTCTTCTTCTTCTTCTTCTTATTCTTCTTCTCCTTCTTCTTCTTCTTGTTTATGCCTATATTCTTCTCCTTCTTCTTCTTCTTCTTCTTCTTCTTCTCTTCTTCTTCTTCTTCTTCTTTTTGTTTACGCCTATCTTCATCATCTTCTTCTTCTTCTTCTTCTTCTTCTTCTTCTTCTTCTTCTTCTTCTCCTTCTTTTCTCTTCTTCTTGTATTCTTCTTGTTCTTGTTCTTGTTATTGTTCTTGTTCCTCCCTGCTCCTCCTCCTCCTCCACCTCCTTTTTGTTGTTCTTCTTCTCTTCAGTATATTTGGATGATGTGCATTAACTGTGTTTTGTATTTTTGTTATAATTCTGATGTTTTCTGTCATCCTTGAGAGGCCTGCATTACATTAGAACTGCTTAAAATCAGCGACCTACCTGTCTACACATACCATTCTGCTGGCTATGTCTATCAGCAACCTCAACATCTGTATGTATGTATGTATGTATGTATGTATGTATGTATGTATGTATGTATCTATCTATCTATCTATCTATCTATCGATCGATCGATCGATCGATCGATCAATCGATCTATTTGTCTGTTTGTTTCTATCTAACTATCTACCTATCTATCTCAGTGTGTGTGTGTGTGTGTGTGTGTGTGTGTGTGTGTGTGTGTGTGTGTGTGTGTGTGTGTGTGTGTGTGTGTGTGTGTGCGTGCGTGTGTGCGTGAGTGCCTCTGTGTGTGTGTGGTGTGTGTGTGTGTGTGTGTGTGTGTGTGTGTGTGTGTGCGCGCGCGCGCGGCGCGCGCGCGCGCGTGTGTGCACAAGTATTTGTAACCGTTTGCCTTCTTTCTTTGTGTACTTGCCTATAAATGTTCTGTTCTTGCCCTCCCCATCCCCCCCCCCCCCCCCCCCCCCCCTCCCCAACCCGTATATCTCTTTCTATCCCCTGTCTTTCCCCTCTGTCTGCCTGGCTCACAACTCACGGTCTTGCGGTAGCTCCTTTGCCGCGCCCTCTGGCACTCCTCCTGCCTGCCGCTGTCCACGCAGACGCGGGAAGCGCACGGGTTTGTGGCTTCGGGGCTTCACCGGCACTTTGGTCTCCACCACGTACATGCTGGTGTGGGACAATGCCGTGCGCACAGACAAGCATGACGACTGTCAAAATGTCTTCACCACGTACATTGCTGGTGTGGGACAATGTCGTGCACACAGACAAGCATGACGACTGTCAAAATGTCTTCACCACGTACATTGCTGGTGTGGGACAATGTCGTGCACACAGACAAGCATGATGACTGTCAACAAGTCTTCACCATGTACATACTGGTGTGGGACAATGCCGTGCACACAGACAAGCATGATGACTGTCAACAAGTCTTCACCACGTACATGCTTGTGTGGTACAGTGTCGTGCACACAGACAAGCATGACGACTGTCAACGTTCAGGTGGGGGGGAGAGGAGGTGGGGTGTGTGGGGTGTGTGGAGGACACGCCAGGCTTGGTGGGTGAGGGGGTG
>JADBJO010000067.1:45000-47500 GCA_016801955.1 Conus betulinus
ATATAGGAGGAGATTGTGTCTGAGAAGAGGTGTGACGTCAGCGATTGCGCATTTTTATCTGTCGATCCTGATATGCATGAGACTCTCTCTGTCTCTGTCTCTGTCTCTCTCTCTCTCTCTCTCTCTCTCACACACACACACACACACACACACACACATATATACACGCACGCACGCACGTATGTATGTGCCTGCACACACACACACACACACACACACACACACACACACACACACACACACACACACACACACACACACACACATAGGCATACACATACACACACGCGCGCGCGCGCGCACAGCCATATTTTTATCAGCAACATATCAAGAGATGGGCAGCATCACTTCAAATGAATCACATCTGCCCAAAAGGACGCAATTTACAAACACAGGTAATAAACTTTGTTGTTGTTTATCATGGTTTAGTGTGTGTGTGTGTGTGTGTGTGTGTGTGTGTGTGTGTGTGTGTGTGTGTGTGTGTGTGTGTGTGTGTGTGTGTGTGCGTGCGTGTATGTGTGTGTGTGTGTGCGCGTGTGTGTGTGTGGTGCGTGTGCGTGCGTGTATGTGTGTGTGTGCGTGCGTGCGTGTGTGTGTGCGTGCGTGTGCGTGTGTGTGTGTGTGTGTGTGTGTGTGTGTGTGTGTGTTGCGCGCGCGCACGCATGTGGAACACAACCAATGATTTAGATTACTACTTCTGCTTTGATTTGGAGCAAACTGAAACTGAGATGTTCTGTTAAAGACGCATTAGGTAAACAGTGATCGGGTGAAACAGGATTGACTGAAACGTGGTTAGCTGAAACAGTTCGACCCACAAAGCTTCCGCATCCACCGGCGAGGCGCTGTAAGGGTTCAGATTCCTGCTTAATTCGAAGTTGAGCGATACAAAAGCCGGAACCTCGATCCTGACGCGCAGTTAGCCTTTGACTTTGAATATGCGCAGTGGGTGGTAGCCGCTCACATTGCGTTGTGACACAAACCCTGTGTCCTGGATTCAGACTCCCCCCAACATATTGTCTTTGCTCCGCGGTATACGCTATCTTCTGTTAGACGACTTTGCATTGAAAACTGTACTGTCTTGGGTGTTACACTTTTGATACCTGGCCTGCCCCATACCCCTCGACGGATAATGTAGTATTTCCAAGATCTACGTATTCAAAGCAGGAGCCGTTGAGTCGCTCCGTCAATGTTTACGTCGTTGCCTCGCAGTCCCCGAGCGAGGCTCGCGTGAGAGTTATGTCCCCTTGAACTTGGCAGACGACGATCGATATCGAACTCGAAGGTAACCATCCCGCATCTCCCTTTCCAGTTAGCTCAAACTTTTGAGTTTGAATTCGAAAATGAACATTAATAACTGGAACAACTTAAAAACATGTAACTTTTCCAATCTCCCAAAGAACTTGGCTTGATTTGTTATATAACAATACTTTCCCCTCCCTCTCCAGATTCAGTACTTTGTTGAAATTGGTTCACAAATTTAATTTCATTGGCTTCTCAGTTCGCCGTCCGAATCGAGAATATGTTCCTCTCTGGCCCACAGGAGTTGTTAGAGGAGAATCTTGGACTGAACCTCGTGGTGTGTGTTGATGAGCAGTTGAACGTGAAGTGGGTGTACCAGTTGATGAGTTTGGTGTTTCCTGTGTTGTTCCCGGCTGAACAATGGAAGGAGAACGCCCCTATGTGTATTTGGTACTGTCATTTCTGTGGGTGAGTTAGCTGATGATGACGAAGCAGGGATGTGATCTTTCACGACTGGATTAGCGATGATAGCACGTCTGTTACGCCTGTGGAGTTGCAGATTCGCAACAAGTATGTAGGAATCAATGCCTCTGATGTCAATTTCTCTGCTGGTCGCTATGACGCTAAACAAAGAGCACCTTTTGATGCAGGCTTTGAAGGACTGGGAGACGTTGCTGCTGTGGGGGAGAATGTAGCCAACTTAAAAGTGGGTCAGCCCGTGGTCTACCTCAGCAATGGTGCCTTTGCTGACTATAAGATTGTGGCAGCCAAGCAAGTGGTGCCGCTACCAGCGATGGATTCGAAATTTCTTCCTTTCATGCTGAGCGGTCTCACAGCTGCTATTAGCCTGGACAAGGTGGCAGAAATCAGGAAAGGGAGATGTGGGATTCCCATCTGGCTTCAGCTTGTCTGCTGAGCTGAATCACGATGGCAAGGGTTAATTTAGGCTTGGCTTGCAGCTCTTCTGATAGTGAGTCATTTAGCACTCCAACAACGATTCTGTCACGTATGAGTTCTTCTTTGAGTTTGCCCGAATTCACATTCAGCAGCCAGCTTATGAAGATCTTGGATAAAGTTGTCGATAGGCTCTCCTGGTTTTTGCTTTCTCTGATTTAAACTTAGCTCTTTCCACAATTACGTTTTTCCTGTCACCAAAGTGACGATCGAGCTCCTGTTTTTTAACTCTGGTAAGTTGTTTTAGCTTCATCAATTTGTAAAACAGTCAACAGATCGTCTGCTTGTTCACCCATAGCGTACAGGT
>JADBJO010000067.1:52500-55000 GCA_016801955.1 Conus betulinus
GGGAACCGAGCCGCATCCAAGTCATGACTCCCAGATGCCCTTCTACTGCCAGCTCCCCTCCCCTCCCCTCCCCCTTGCGCAGCCGGGATTCGAACCCGCAACTTTTGGATGAATGGTCGTCTTAAGGCGTGCCTTTTTTACCCACTGCTAATAGGATGCCTGTTCTCAAGTTGGGAAATTCAAGCTTTATAAAGTTCAGTTTTGCTCCTTCTCGACCAGATCCAGCTGAAACTGTTTTCAGCTGTCTCTGCCATTGCCTTCAGCGATCTAGTCCTCTTCTGACCTGAATTTCCAAGCTGTTTCATGAGGTCAGCCCACAAATCTCCTCGCTCTAACTCTTACGGCGAAGATCCGGGCCTGAAAGCCGGATTCCCTCAAGCTGCTCGCTAGACTGGCATACTTCTCAGTCTTACAGAAGTGTGCTTGCTCCATTCTCCTTTCGTATGGCGCAGTGAGTTTGATCAGGATCATTTGTTTTGATGAACCTGAGTGGAAAACAATATCCGGTCTCATGCCACTCTTCCTGAAGAATTCTGGATGGGTTTCCCGTTCTGGAAGGTCTGTTGTGCATTCCCAGTCGCCTACTCCATCCAGTAAACTCTGCTTCCATGCTTTTGATATCACAGCTGTCCCACACCATGATTTGTGGTCTCCGCTGTGTGGAACTTTATCGCTGAAGCGTCTGGTGGCATAGAGCTTCCTCCAGCAGTACTAAACCGCATGTGCTATCTCCTTGAGCACACCTGGTTGTGCCTCCATGTGAAACTTCCCAGGGTTGACTCCGCTTTGCATGAACTCAGGACATGTTCCACTGTTTGTTTGCCGTGACAAAGTGGATGCGTAGGGTAATCTGATTTCCCTCATTTGACCGAGAGGTCATATACAGATGTGAGTAATGTACAGTTCCATTCCTCGTCGCTCGCTCAGCCAGGAACGCCAGCGGCCAGGAGCTGTTTCTCCACAAGGTTTAAGTGTTTCATCCTTAGCGGTCTGTCTGTAGACCATGTGTCTGCTCGTTAGGGTCTGGAGGGTGCCAGTGTTGGAAAAGGTGTTCCATCTCCATCTGAGAATTGCTGCAGGGGCATGCGGCAGAGTCATTGACTGGAACCTGCTGAAGATGGCTCCCTCAGTATGGAGATTCCTTTAAGAGGATGACCTGACTCTTCATGGCAAGGAGATGGTAGCTTTTCTTGCAGTAAAGATTGTTATCTTCTCCTCCCTTTCTCCTTCATTGTAGTCTGGGGCATTTCATAGGTGATATTTTTTTGTTCCTTTTTTGACAGAGACCATTGTATATGAGATTGTTAAATGTACTTCGCCCTAGAAGGTGGTACGCTGTCAGTTGATTATATCTCGTCATTTACCATCCACACACACACACACACACACACACACACACACACACACACACAGAGAGAGAGAGAGAGAGAGAGAGAGAGAGAGAGAGATAGATGCATGCACACTCAAAAATAAACCAGTCATTACCCATCAGCTTACAAACGTTCACATTATGAGGCCAGATGTTTCTAAAAAAAACTTTAAAAGGAAAAAAAAAGTTCTCGTTTAGGGATATTTTTGCACAGTTCATGACTCACTCTACTCTCAGTTCTTCTAGACTTAAAGACTTTGAAATGGCAATATGAAAAAAAAACCTATTTCCCAAATTGTGAAACGTTCTCATTCGAGATATTTCTCATAGACCTAAAAGCTTTCTCATCTGAAAATCAGATATTTCACTTCATTTTTAGTATGTTCTTATAGTATGGTCAGATGTATCTCAAAAACTTGAAACATCCCCAGTTGAGGATGGTGCTTGGTATGGGGAGGGATAGTTTTACCTCAGCATTCACATTTCTGCCAAATCGCTGTGTTCTTGTTTGTGGTCGACATCATCAATCCAGTGGCTTTCAGCCAGCCTCGCATGTTGCAGTGACTGACTACATGATATGCAAGGACACAGTCAATAAAAGTAGTTGTCAGTTCCTGCTTTATTGAGAGAATTATCTTCGATTCACATGTCCTTACTGTACATGCTGAGCGTACTCAAACTAGTTTGAACTATTTGTATCCCTTGCTCCTTATCGTTGTTCGTTTCGTTTACTCCAGATATGACGAACATAAAACGGAGGTCACTGTAGATGAGGACACCCTTGCCGTGGACATTATTGCGGTATCTGGCCTACGGGAGTATGACACTCTCCGTCATAACTTGTATCCTGAAACTGTAAGTTCGGCTCTCTCTCTCTCTCTCTCTCTCTCTCTCTCTCTCTCTCTCTCTCTCTCTCTCTATATATATATATATATATATATATATATATATATATATATATAATATAAAACAAAGCTTGCTCTTACGTCTCAGATTGTAGATATAGGGGGGGTGATAAGCCTTCATATCTGCAGTGGTGTAGATGATTCTGCCTAACTGACAGTATGCGCTTGAGAGGGTGAATGGGGAATAATAAATGCTTCTCAAAATGAACTTTCAGCAAGCTTATAG
>JADBJO010000067.1:60000-62500 GCA_016801955.1 Conus betulinus
TTTGACAGTTTGCACCGCGCTCTCTCTCTGAAAGATCCTGTGACACTACGGAATTCCTCAGAAACTGGCCAATGTCATCCAGTCCCTGTATGAGGGCTTTGAGTGCCGCATCATCCACAATAACCAGCTGACGGAACCATTCAAGGTGGACACCGGAGTGAAACAAGGCTGCATACTGTCACCAATCCTCTTCTCTTTGGCCATCGACTGGTTGATGCGAACGTCACCCAGGAAAAGCAACAGGGAAATCTGGTGGTCGTTGACCTCAGTCTTGGAGGACACTGACTACGCGGACGACCTGGGATTGCTGTCACACAAGCATCAGGACGCCCAGCAGAAGACAGAAAGCCTCAGCGAGATAGCCAGCACCACTGGGCTGAAGGTTAACGAGAGGAAGACGCAGGTCATGAAGAAAAATTCCACAAACAACAACCCCATCATCACTAACAGCAAACCACATGATGATGTTCAGGAATTTGTATACCTGGGCAGCAAGATGACCACAGATGGCAATTGCAACCAGGAGATCAACGCCAGAATCAGCAAAGCCAACCAAGCCTTCACAATGCTCAGGCCCATCTGGAGATCCACCGTCCTCAGCATCCAAACGAAGATTCGACTCTTCAAGAGTAATGTTCTCAGCGTCCTCCTGTATGGCTCAGAGTGCTGGAAGACGACTGTCGCCATTGAGAAAAAGCTGGAAGTGTTCCAGAACAAGTGCCTGCGACATATCCTCAGGATTTTCTGGCCGAACATCATCTCAAACGAAGAACTGAGGACTAGACAGGAATCTCCACAATACAGGACACCATCCAGGTGCGTCGATGGGAGATGGCTGGGGCATGTCTGTCGCATGCCACCCAGCTCACTCCCCACAACAGCCCTGCACTGGACCCCCCAATGTAAAAAAAAACAGGGACGACCGAAGGAAACCTGGCGCAGGACAATACAAAAGGGAGCTGAAAGACAAAGGACTGACTCTCAACACAGCCCCCAGAGCAGCTGCAGACAGGGCCAGATGGAGATCTCTTGCCATAGCCTCAAGCGCCAGCAGGCACGGAGAGGACTCAGAGAGAGATATCTGCACATGCCAATTGAAAGTGCTGTGTCTAACATAACTGCGTCATTTGCGAACCCCATGTATGACTGTCTGCATGGGGGTGGTGAATATGGTGGGGATGGTGTAGACAAGGAGGGGGGTTGTCGGATTCTCTCTGATCTAGCAGAGAATGCCCAGTTAGCTAAGGGAAAGGCGAGGAGAGAGAGTGAAGCGCCCTACGTATTAAAAAAAACGACGCAATCCTTTTTCTTTTAACAATGCGCTTCAACAAGAAGGGGGGGGGGGGGGGGGGGGGGGGGGAGAGGGAGAGTGTTGAGAGGGGAGAGATGGAGAGTTGGCATGGATCTAAAATCGATACTGCCATTTGTGAGACAAAAGGGAGAGGAGGGTGTGTGTGTGTGTGGTGGTGGTGGTGGGGGGGGGGGGGGGGGGGGGGCAGTAGACCGGGGTGTGTGTGTGTGTGTGTGTGTGTGTGTACAGTTTGTACGAGAGGGGGGTGCGCGAGTGGATGGGGTGCTGGTTGACAAATGTGACTTATCACACACCCCTCCCTCCCCTCACCACTTTCCTTGCGCCATCCCTATCCCTCCTCCTCACAGCTCCCCACCCTCATGTGTAAGAGATTCAGGGGAGGCCACCGGAATATGGCATCACCGACGTGTGACTGGGTTTACATGGATCAGTTTGTCCATAAAGGGAAGAGATTGGTGATAAATAAAGACTCGCCCTGAGATTGCTGGACAGTGGAACATACTGTTCGGAGGTGGGTGCCATGTGTGTGTGTGTGTGTGTGTGTGTGTGTGTGTGTATGTGTGTGTGTGTGTGTGTGTGTGCGTCCGTGCGTGCGTGCGTGCGTACGTGTGTGTGCGTGCCTCTGTGTGCGTGTGTGTGTGTGTGTGTGTGTGTGTGTGTGTGTGTGTGTGTGTGTGTGTGTGCGTGCGTGTGTGTGTGTGTGTGTGTGCGTCCGTGCATGCGTGCGTACGTGTGTGCGTGCCTCTGTGTGTGTGTGTGTGTGTGTGTGTGTGTGTGTGTGTGTGTGTGTGTGTGTTGTTTGATTTCTTTTATCCTGTGCATAACAAAGGGAAGATAAACAATTTTCAGTTGCCTCTCTGTCTTTCTTCGTCTGTATGCCTAATTTTGTGTGTCTGTGTAACTTTCCTTCTGTCCGTCCGTCTGTTGGTTGGTCTGTCTGTCTCTCTCTTATCCTTTGTCTGTCTGTTTGTCTGTCTGACTGTCTGTCTGTCTCTCTCTCTCTCTCTCTCTCTCTCTCTCTCTCTCTCTCTCTCTCTCTCTCTCTCTCTCTCTTTCAGAAAAAATATTTTCATTAACCTTTTGCAATATTTTGCACACAGTAATAAGGTGAAAAAAAAAACAACCGTCCCTCCTGTCCCCCATAATACATCTGCCACTCTTCACACACACACACACACACACACACAC
>JADBJO010000067.1:65000-95000 GCA_016801955.1 Conus betulinus
TAATTCGAAGAAAGCGATACAAAGCCGAAACCTTGATCCTAACACGCAGTTATCCACTGACCTACAATATGCGCAGTTAGGTGGTAGCTGCTTTCAAGGTGTTGTCACATAAACCACTGTGTAACAGGATTCAGTAGTACCATTTGTTCGTAAATTATAGGCAACAACTTCAATCTTGAGATAATCATATACCGTGAAGGAGTACCACAACTGGCAATATTCACATTTGCCTTTGTAAGAGAAGATATAATCTATTTACGGAAAGAATCTCGGCCCCAAAAAAAAAAAAAAAAAAAAAAAAAAACCCGGAAAGTTTCCTTCCAATCGTAGGTTTCCTCTCTTATAATGGTGAATATGGATTTAGCATCGCATTGTCATTGTAAAGTGCAAATCTGTATTGTTTCTAGCGTTCATGTTCACATCTTTTACAGACACTTACTCGTTGAAAAAAAAAATCATGAGCATAACCAAGCAAAAATACACGACAAGCATTGTTTCAAAGCAACGTGCTATGAAATACCAATGCGAAATAGACAAGTCTTCATATGTTACACACGACAGATATTTTTGTTAATGTAAATAATAACTCTCCACGCATCATAATCAGCATTCAAGTGTGCCTGAGTGCAAAAGTCATGGTTTTATAGGCAAGTCGCCTAACAGACGATCAGCATCAACAGAGGAACACACATAGTACACAGTGACACACGACTCGCTGTTCTGCTCTAGGGGCGCTTACGTGTACACAGTACAGACACGGCAGCTCCACGTTCACCTTGTTTTCTCCATGGCGAAGAAAATCAAGTGTATGGTTGTGGGAGACTGGTAAGTGTGAGCCCAGTGGACATCATTCGTTGAAATGGACGATGGTAGGTGAAAAGAAGAGGAAGAGATAGTTGAGAGACCAGAGACCAGAAACACACTGACACTGACACAACTTTATTGAATAGGCCATAGCCCCTCTCAATGGGGGGAGATAGCATGGAATATTGGATTCGTCGTGTGTACACGCGCGCGCGCACACACACACACACACACACACACACACACACACACACACACACAGGAGGATGGGAATGTGGTGCCAAGACGAGAAAGAAGCAAAGAAAGACATATATATATATATATATATATATATATATATATATATATATATATATATATATATATATATGTGTGTGTGTGTGTGTGTGTGTGTGTGTGTGTGTGTGTGTGTGTGTGTGTGTGTGTGTGCAAAAACAGAGAGCGAGAGAGAGAAAAATATCATCGGTACTCGCATTTTGACAAAGAAAATGCAACCTTTCTCTTTGAGGAAGTCAGTAGCTGAGGAAGGCCAATAAAGCCGAAAATTTCAAATGTAATCTCATCAGCTTGTTGTCCTTCTTGTTCTATTACTTGGAATATAAATACAAACATATATACGTATTTGAATATAATACATACATACATAAGCCTTTTTTGCCTTCCTCCTCCTTCAAATCTTTGCCAAGTTATTACTATAATGATGGAGGAATTGTTAGCCTGCACTGATGATGGAGGAATTGTTAGCCTGTACTTGTTTTCTCCCACTACTACATTGTTCAACATCTATCTATCTATCTATCTATCTATCTATCTATCTATCGATCTATCGATCTATCTATCTATCTATCTATCTGTCTGTCTGTCTGTCTGTCTGTCTGTCTATCTATCCAACGTAATTATATTGGCTGCTGCTGCTGCTGCTAAATTATAGCTCCTCCAAATCCATGCTTTTCCTAATACTATTCCTTCTCCTGTACAATCTAATTACGAACGTAAACTAAGGTTAAAGACCAGCAAGAAAGTCAGGTATCATTCCACTACAGTCATATCACGGACGTCAACAAAATTTAAGGACTAAGAAGAAAATCAGGTCTCATCCTGCTACAATTATACTACAGACGTGGACAGAAGTTAAGAGCCATTAAAAAAACCAAAATTTTAATAGGTTTTTCAATTTCGTAAACATGATTTTCCAATTATTATTGTTATCATTATTATTTAGTTAGTTATTTTATTTATTTATCTATTTATTTTTTTGCTGTCCCAACCTCTGCACCACCTCAGAGGCAGTGTATCCACGCCGTTCATTCCGACACCCATCCACAGCCACAGCCCGGTTTGCCCCACCGCAGCCCCAGCACCGGCAATCCACAGGGGGCAGTCAATGTCAAGTCGCCAAGAGGCAACCCACCGGAGGAGACACTGCACTGCTGCCGAGTCACTTCGGTGGTGTTCAGTGGCACCTGTTCTGATATAACATACGCAGGACACCACCTACTAAGTCCCCTACTGACTGACGACAATAATTGCTTAGTCGCGGAGCGGGCGTGAGTGAGCTCTCCCCTCGGAGGGCGCCACCACGTCCGTCCAACGACAGCCCCCATGGACTAGCCGAAACCGGCAACCCTGACGGAACCAAACCAAGGCCACAGACGTGGAGAGGATATCGAAACTGAGGTCACCATGAGAACAGGGCATGAAGGGCCACAGAACTTGAGACATTTTTTTTTTATGCTGATTGATGAGAATGAGGATGATTAAGATGATGCTACGGATTTCCATTTCGGTCTGAGACTACATGACAGGGCTGTAGGCTGTACTCAACGCTTCCTTTCATAATATATCTCGGCGTCAACCAGGCCCGAGAGATACAGGCACCTGCAGAGTGTTGCTCTCAGAAACGCGTCCATGAAGTGGATGAAACTCGACTGTGTGTGGTCCCAGTCTTCCCAACTGAGTCCGCAGCAAACTCAAGTCTGGGTAGGAGCTGGTCGGGGCAGAAAAACCCACATGACTCTGATGGTTTTCGAAATTATGTTGTGTATGACGGCCTTAACGTGGGTGAGTGGACAGCAGCCCACAGAAAACCAAATGAATTTTTTCTACTTCGTAAACTTGATTATCTGAATTGTGTTGTGTGTATGACGCCCATAACATGGGTGAGGGGACAGCAGTCCATAGGACGACAGCCCAGTCAGTAGCACGGGCATCACCAGACAAAACCCACAGTTCCAGAAATGGGATGATTGAGGCAAATTTTCACTCACTGGATCTTACCTTTCGTTGAACCTGTACTGTTTTGTTAATGCCGTTTCTGCTGTTGCCTCTGCTTTTGCCGCTCCAGCGACTATTTGTCTCGTTGCATTACTGTCAGATAATTGAGCTGAATTCTGCACTTTTGTGACAAATCACTCGCCAGTATTCAATGTAACCCTGTTTCATTTGTCTTCATTCCAGCGACGCCAGCAAATTGTCACGGTGTGTTGAGGTACATTACTGACTGTTCACCGAAGAGTTGACCCCTACTGTGTGAGTTAATTTCTGACCATTTTCAGTCTACAGCGACGGTTAAAGATGAGTATAGAGGATACTAGTGGTGGTGAGGGTGGTGGCGGTGATGAAAGTGGTGGCTGTGTCGTAGTGGTGGCGATGGCTACAATGAAAGGTGGTAGTGTTGTGGTAGTGGTGGTGGTGGTCGTCAAAGTCGTCATTAAGATCATTGCTCATAATTCTGATAATGTGGTGATAAATACGATGACAGTATTGACAATGGTACTGGTTTTAATGAATGTAATATGAGATAACAATGCTGCACTACTTAGAGAGAGAGAGAGAGAGAGAGAGAGAGAGAGAGAGAGAGAGAGAGAGAGAGAGAGAGAGAGAGACGCACGCACTCAAATATTAAATCAGTCATTTACCCATGAACTTACAAACGTACACATTAATTAATCATTGTGAGGCCAGATGTCTCTAGAAAAAAAAACCATAACAGGAAAAAAAAAACACGTCCTCGTTGAGGGATATGTTTGCACAGTTCATGACTCACTCTAATCTCTCATTTCTTCTAGACTTAAAGAATTTGAAATGTCAATATGAATAAAAAAAAAAAAACAAACTAATATTTCCCCAATTGTGAAACGTTCTCATTCGAGATATTTCTCAAAGACCTAAAAGCTTTCTCATCTGAAAATCAGACATTTCCCTTCATTTTCAGTATGTTCTTATAGTATGGTCAGATGTTTCTTAAAGACTTCAAAACATCCTCAGGTGGAGGTGGGGGTGGGGGGGGGGGGGAGGGATAGTTTTGTCTCAGCATTCACATTTCTGCTCAATTGCTGTGTTCTTGTTTGTGGTCGACATCCTCAAGCCAGTGCTTTCAGCCAGCCTTGCACGTTGCAGTGATTGACTGCATGATATGCAAGGACACAGTCAATAAAAGTAGTTGTCGGTTCCTGCTCTATTAAGAGAATTATCTTCGATTCACATGTCCTTACTGTACATGCTGAGCATACTCAAACGAGTTTGTGACTATTTGTATCCTTTGCTCCTTATCGTTCTTTGTTTCGTTTACTCCAGATATGACAACCATAAAACGGAGGTCACTGTAGATGAGGACACCGTTGTCGTGGACATTACTGCGGTGTCTGGCGTGTCTGAGTATGACATTTTCCGTCCTAAGTTGTATCCTGGGAACTGTAAGTTTGGCTCTCTCTCTCTCTTTCTCTCTCTCTCTCTCTCTCTCTCTCTCTCTCTCTCTCTCTCTCTCTCTCTCTCTCTGAGAAAAGCGAGATAAGAAAGTATGGGTTGGAAGCAATTGCTCGTGGATTTCAGTGTTTCCAACTTGGGGAATTTTTAAAGTGATCTTTAATTTTCAATTCGTATGGCTTTTTCTTCCCAGTTGTTGACCCCCACAGAGAGCCGGTCCTCTTCATTTCTACGTTTAGATTTTGGAACGTATTACAATCTAGTCTATCATTTTAATGAAAATAAAATCATACTTTTCCTCTCACTGAGTGCTTACCTTTGCCTTTGGAGACACTTTTCACAGGCAGTAGTAGAAGCTACCTCATTGCAGTGAGTTTCCTCTTTGACTGAGTGAAAGTGCTTCTCATCAGCAGTGAACGAGGATTCTATGGCAAGCTTGGTATGCTTCGGACAGATGAAAACAGTTGTCGCTTTCTGTCTCCGTTGATCTCCACTTTAAAGAAAATCCATAAAGCGCGCTATCACGGCAGTACTGTGGAGCAGCGTCAAATCTCTGGAATCCCAGGCGACGATGGCATCTCAACTGACAAGCTTGGGTTTCTGGAGAAGAGGGGTAGAACAGAATCCTCCACTGAGTGCTCTGTAATAAAGTTCTCCTTCAAGGGAGAGAGAGAGGAGGGGTCAGTGGACCAGCAAAAGCGAGCGATATTTCACTCTTTGTACAGATCATCAGGCTTGCTTTTACTGGCAAAAAGAAAATGTTCTGATGTCCGATAATCCTTTCGTCGATAATATACGTGTCTCAAAAAGAGAAACAACACGAGCATCCGTATAACTAACAGTAAGAATTCAGAGGTGAAAATAGACTTAATTAATCTGTAAATCAAGAAGCGAAAATATGTTAAACACAGCCAATGGGGACGGTGAAAAGGAATGATAACAATGATTTTAAAAAAAAAATCATAAATATGAAAACGATGATATAGATAATCATTTGTCATGGAATGTGTCGAAGGTCGCCTTTGATCTTTTTATACCAGTGCAAAAGAAATAATGATGAACGTTTTCACATTCAGCATTGGGGTAGACTTTCATGGTTCAGTCATTTTTTTTATAACAATAGTAAAAAGAAGAAACTTTGGGATTGGTTTTTATTCTTCAGTCACTTTTTTGTGATAATAGAGCATAGATTTGGGTATGTTTTGATTCTTCGATCATTTCTTCACGGTAGTTCGTTAAAAAAAAAGATTTAGGCAGATGTTGGTTCTTCAGTCACTTCTTTATTATTGTGATCCGGACCGATTTAGGTGGAGTTTATATTCTTAAGTCACGTTTTTTATAACAGCACTGTAAAGAATATGCGAAGAATTTTTCATTCTTCTGTCGACCCTCTGTCACAGAAATGTAGAAAGATTGAGATAAGATTTTCATCCTTGGCATTACTCAGTTACTTGTGTACAGTGTTACTGTAAAAATATATGGGTGAAGTTGGGTTTTTCAGTCAGTTCTTTATGATTGTAGTGTAAGAACGGTTTGGGTTGATGTTGTGGAAAGTTTTGGTTTGGGGTAGATTGTGGTTCTTCACATTTTGCATGACAATACAAAGAAAAACTTTGCTGGATTTGGGCTCTTCAGTAATTTTTCAATACACATTGTGGAAAGATTTGGGTAATTTGTTGGTACTTCAGTAACTTCTTTGTAGTGGTTTTAAGTAAATAGTTGGTTACTTTTCATCTTCAGTAGCTACATGGTTGTTCTGTAATCTATTCAATCTATCATATATATTCTTAGTGGTAGTCTTTTCAATCTTCAGTCACTTTTTGAAAACAGTATGATGAAAAAAATCTTGGCATATTATGATTCTTTGATGAATTTAGGAAGATTTTGACTCTGGCATCACTTCCATCTGATAGTACGCCAAGAAGATATGGGAAGGTTGTGATTCTTCAGTCATTTCTTTATTGTGTCAGTGTGCAATGATTTGGGTAGATTTTCATACTTCAGTCACTTCGGTATGATGCTTCTGTGAACCGATTTTGGTTCATTTTAATTTTACCGCTATTGCTTGATGACAGTAGTAGTGTGTGTGGGGGGGGGGGGGGGGGGGGTAAGTGTCGATTCTTCAGTCACAGTTGTACTATGAAAAAGTGTGGATACATTTTCATTGTGTGTGTAGTTTGTTTTTTTTGTCATGACAATGCTGTGAACAGATTTACAAAGATTTCCATTCTGCAGTCACTTTTTAAAAGTAGTATTTTGAACAGCTTTGGAAAGATTTTTGTTATTCTTCATCACGTATTTGTGACAGAATAGTGGAAAAATTTGAGTTGATTTTTAATTCAGTCACTACCTTATAGTTGTATTGCAAGCAATGTATTTGAGGCACTGCATTGTAACTGCATCGCATACAAATTGGATTCTTCAGTCAGAGTTGTGTGAAAGATTTGATTCTTCTGTCACTTCTTCGTTGTGGAAATATACGGGTAGAACATGATCTTCATGAATGCACTGAGAGAAGATTTGATTCTTCAATTGCCACATTATGATAGTAGGCCTCCTTTGGGAAGAACTGCTTCTTCAGTCACTCCTTTGCTATATTCTTGTGGAAAGATAATTTGATTCTTCAGTTACTTCTGTATGACAGAGTCGCTGAAAGATTTCATTCTTCAACCCTTTTTTTTTTTCATCGGAATACTTTGGGAAGATATTTTTTTTTTTAGTCACTTCTTTATGACAGTGTCGTTGAACGATTTTATACTTCATCCACTTATGTTTCATCCTAACACTTTAGGAAGATTTGATTTTTTAGTCACTTCTTTATAACGACCGTGTAGAAAGATCACTATTCTGCGCACCACTGTTAACACTGATGTTGCTATACTGAGCGCGGTTGGTCAAGAAATGAAGGTCTCCAAACAAAATGTGCTCGACGTTTCCGGTCTTAAGCCGCTTTCTATGTGCATTGCTGCGATAATATGAAGATCGACGGGGACAAGACAGCAAGAAAGAGGGAGGGGTGGGGTCGGGGCAAGGCCGGGGATGGGGGGGTGGGGAGAGGTGGGGGGGAGCAAATCACACAGGAAAATGCCACCCCAGCAGATTCCATGGAAACACCTATAAGAAGAGGACCTCGGAAGACTTCACGCCCGGTTCGTTTGAAATGATTTGTGGAGACGTTGGCCTCTTCCACAGACTGTGGTTCTGACACTTTTTGTCTGTGGAAGATGTTCGCAACGTTGTAAAGAAAACCTATGTATTTTTAAGAAATTGCCAAAGGGTGAGAGTACCCAGTTGGAGATAACCATTTCATTGACTGTGAAGGGATGACTGTATAGGGAACGGCGGGAGGCGAAGAAAGAGAGGGCAATGGAGGGATCAGATCGGGAGAAGAAGGAGATAAAGAAACGTGATGTGGGGAGGGAGGCTGGGGGGGGGGGGGGGGGGGGGGGGGGGGGGGGGGGGGGGGGGGGAGGGGGGGGGAGGGGTAGGGGGGGCAAAAGGAAAAATGTGTGTGTGTGTGTGTCTATCTGTCTGTCTGTCTGTCTGTGTCTGTCTGTCTTAATATATGTATGTATGTATGTCTATCTGTCTGTCTGCCTTTTATTTATTTTTCACTATCGGTGATTGACTGCATATCTTTTGTGTTGTTGCAGGATGTCTTCATGGTGTGTTTTTTCCCTGATGGACAGGTTATCCATATCCACTGTCAGAGAAAAGGTATTGAATACAGATAAACAACAACAATACAACCAGGACACACACACACACACGCGCGCGCGCGCACGTATGCACACACACAAGCGCGCACGCACACACACAAGCGCACTTACACACGCACATTCACACACACACACACACACACACACACACACACACACACACACACACACACACACACACACACACACACACACACACACACACACATACATACGCGCACGCGCACACACGTACACACACACACACACGCACACACACACACACACACACACACACACACACACACACACACACACACACACACACACACGCACACACACTCACATTTACTTTAAAAGAAATAGCAACCAAACCCTCCAACTCACTTGTACCTACATGGGAGATGAACAGTCGCAAGCTTGACATAGATCACACAAACCTATCAAAAAATGACTCACCTAATATCTTTGGAAGTTACGTCTGCTCCCATATTGATAACAAGTCTTCAAACATTTAAAGATTTTTATACTGATACAGGGAAGTAGGAGTTGCCTTCATTATACCAGCTTTAAAAGTAGAGAAACGGTTTCACGTATGTGAAAATGTTTCTGTTTTTACTGTTGAATTACTTGAAATATTGAAGGCCCGAAAACGTATCTTAAATTTTATTATGTGTTGCTTCTAAGTCGGTCTTCCAGGCACTTAAATCTTCAAACCAGAAAATGCGATCGAAATTGATAATTGAATTAAACACACTGTTCATCTTTTATCATTGAAAGACAATAGCGTCACTTTCTGTTGGGTGCCTTCCCATTGTGGAATTGTTTCAAATGAATGGGTTGATCATGCTGCAAGAAAAGGAGCGAACAATTATGATGGTTCAGTTCCAATTAGAGATGCGGTTAGATTTACAAGAAGGTTACACATGTTTAGTATAGGGCGCGCGTGCGTGTATATGTGTGTATGTATGTGTGCATGTGTGTGTGTGCAGGTGTATGTGTGGGGGGTGGGGAGGGGTGTGTGAGTGTTGAGTGTATATATACAAATACATGTACTAATACAGTCTTTTATGTAACGATTTATAATGTCTCTTTGTAGGTTTTATGTACTTGCGAAATAATGTGGAGCAGAAGAAAAATTTACGATGGACAGTAAAGTTGATTGAATTGAATTGAATTGCATAATAAATGTGTCATACGAAATGTTTGACAAGAAACTTAAAAATATAAAGTGTCACTAAAGTCAGCACTGCATAAAGGCTAAGAACAAAAGAAAAATTAAACTTTTTTTATTTTTCTTGTCCGGATCTTATTCCAGGTCAGTTTCCAGCGGATGTATATTTAGATGCTCTCCGTACAAAATCAGCAAAAATGTCCAGTGCTTGTGTGGAAGAGAAGTAATGATTAATCATTTACTCGACCATTGCTCCAAAGTTAAAGAACTAGTATCACTATGAATGGGACGAGAGTTTTTATCCGAGTCTTCCATCTCTCTTGAAAACATTTTGAACAGTTATTCACTTCTTTGCATTTTTTTTCCCGAGTGTTTGATTAATTATCCAGTTGGTATCTTCCTGTGATTAATGCAGTTTCCATCAGCCCAAACCCCCGTTTTTGTGATAGTACTGTCGCACACACACACACACACACACACACACACACACACACACACACACACACACACACACACACACACACACACACATACGCGCGTGCGCGCGCGCGCGCGCTCTGATGGTCATGCAAAAACTAATCAATGCAAGAGCACTACCTCATTACGTATTCCTTTTGCCATCTGGATGATGACAATGACAGTTCTTAGAATGATATCTCTTTTCATTTTGCTGTTGATGCTAATGATGACGATGATAGGCTAATCATGGTCGTTAAGGCCGTTAATAACAGCTTGGGTGTGTTTCACCATCAGTGAACATTTGCCCCACATCCCTGTATTTCATTTTCAGTGGGTTCCCGAAATCCGCGAGTTTTCTGAACACGTTCCCTTCATACTCGTGGGAACCAAAATGGATTTACGCAGCGACGAACAGACGGTTCAAAATCTGTGTGGGACGCGCACCAACAGAAACCCATCACCACAGCTGAGGGGGAACAACTCGCCGCATCTGTGGGCGCCGGCTGTTACATGGAGTGTTCGGCTAAGACCGGCGAGAACGTGAAGGAGACGATGGAACAGAGATGGCGCGCCTTGCCTTAGCTGCAAGGAGACACGACAGGAAAAGCTCCACAAACTGCAACATTGTGTGTGATAGCACTCTGTCTCTGACACAGCTAAATGTAATCATGGCAGAATGGGGAGACATCGCAGGAAACTACATTTTTTTGTATTATATTTGTCTGGCTCCTAAATATACAATATGCCTTTCTGAAAGTTATACAAATGAATTTTTTCAATGTTGTTTTGAATGTAGTAAACGATCTTTCGTTTGTATCGCATGATGCTATTTTACACTTATTTGTATGTACTATGAATTATAAATGTCTGTCCAGCACGTTGCAACATTCTTGTTATGTTAAAAAAAAAAAAAAAAAACTGCCAGTGCAATGATTTATGCCTGGTACTTTCCACATCACACGTAATAATGAGTGTATTAGTCTGGTGGTTGCAGTCTGGCTGGACGTCAACATGGTAGACATCACAGAAGATGAGGTCAAGGAAGCCATCCGCAAGCTATAAAGAATGGCAAACCTCCAGGAGAAGATGGTGTAATCCTCAAGATGTTGAAGGCAGAAGAACAGGAGACTCCTTTATTCCTCCAACGCATCCTGCAGGACATATGGAACCAGGTGACAAGCCCAGTTGACTGGATAACTGGTACCATCATCAAATTGCCGAAGAAAGGAGACCTAGGAGAATGCAACAATTGGAGAGGCATCACCCTACTATCACTCACCAGCAAAGTCTTCAGCCGCATCTTACTGCAGTGCATAAATATAGCAGTAGATGCCCTACTTCACCAAGAGCAGGCAGGCTTTAGAGAGGGGAGATCATGCATTGATCATATTTTTTGTCTTACGGCAGATCCTCGAGCAGTCCTATGAATGGAACAGCCCACTTTGTGTGTTTTCATTGATTTCGAGAAAGCCTTTCACAGTTTGCACCGCACCTCTCTCTGGAAGATCCTGCAACACTATGGCATTCCCCAGAAACTGGTCAATGTCATCCAGTCCCTGTATGAGAGCTTTGAGTGTCGCATCATCCACAATAACCAGCTGACGGAACCATTCAAGGTGGACACCGGAGTGAAACAAGGCTGCATACTGTCACCGATCCTCTTCTCCCTGGCCATCGACTGGTTGATGCGAAACGTCACCCAGGGAAAGCAACAGGGAATCCAGTGGACGTTGACCTCAGTCTTGGAGGACACTGACTACACAGTCGACCTGGGACTGCTGTCACACAAGCATCAGGATGTCCAGCAGAAGACAGAAAGCCTCAGCGAGATAGCCAGCACAATTGGGCTGAAGGTAACGAGAGGAAGACGCAGGTCATGAAGAAAAATGCCACAAACAATAACCCCATCATCGCTAACGGCAAACCACTTGATGATGTTCAGAATTTGTATACCTGGGCAGCAAGATGACCACAGATGGCGACTGCAACCAGCAGATCAACGCCAGAATCAGCAAAGCCAACCAAGCCTTCGCAATGCTCAGGCCCATCTGGAGATCCACCATCCTCAGCATCCAAACGAAGATTCGACTCTTCAAGAGCATGTCCTCAGCATCCCCCTGTATGGTTCAGAATGCTGGAAGACGACCGTCGCCATTGAGAAAAACATCATCTCAAACAAAGAACTGAGGACTAGAACAGGAGTCTCCACAATACAGGACACCATCCAGGCGCGTCGATGGAGATGGCTGGGGCATGTCTGTCACATGCCACCCAGCTCGCTCCCCAGAACAGCCCAGCGCTGGACCCCCCAAGGTAAAAGAAAACAGGGGACGACCGAAGGAAACCTGGTGCAGGACAATAGGGAAGGGAGCTGAAAGACAAAGGACTGACTCTCAACACAGCCCCCCAGAGCAGCCACAGACAGAGCCAGATGGAGATCTTGCCATAGCCTCAAGCGCCAGCAGGCACGGAGAGGACTCAGAGAGAGATATCAGCACATGTCAATTGAATAAGTGCTGTCTAACATAACTGATTCATTTGCGAACCCCATGTATGACTGTCTGCATGGGGGGTGGTGAATATGGTGGGGATGGTGTAGACAAGGAGGGGGGTTGTCGGATTCTCTCTGATCTAGCAGAGAATGCCCAGTTAGCTAAGGGAAAGGCGAGGAGAGAGAGTGAAGCGCCCTACGTATTACAAAAAACGACGCAATCCTTTTCTTTAACAATGCGCTTCAACAAGAAGGGGGGTGAGGGGGGGGGGGAGGGAGAGTGTTGAGAGGGGAGAGATGGAGAATTGGCATGGATCTAAAATCGATACTGCCATTTGTGAGACAAAAGGGAGAGGAGAGGTGGTGTGTGTGTGGGTGGTGGTGGTGAGGGGGGGGGGGGGGGGGGGGGGGGGTTAGACCGGTGTGTGTGTGTGTGTGTGTGTGTGTGTGTGTACAGTTTGTACGAGAGGGTGGGTGCGCGAGTGGATGGGGTGCTGGTTGACAAATGTGACTTGTCACACACCCCTCCCTCCCCTCACCATTTTCCTTACGCCACCCCTATCCCTCCTCCTCACAGCTCCTCACCCTCATGTGTAAGAGATTCAGGGGAGGCCACGGAATATGGCATCACCGAGTGACTGGGTTTACATGGATCAGTTTGTCCATAAAGGGAAGAGATTGGTGATAAATAAAGACTCGCCCTGAGATAGCTGGACAGTGGAACATACTGCTCGGCGGTCGGGTGCCATGTGTGTGTGTGTGTGTGTGTGTGTGTGTGGTGTGTGTGTGTGTGTGTGTGTGTGTGTGTGTGTGCGTGCGTGCGTGCGTACGTGTGTGCGTGCCTCTGTGTGTGCGTGTGTGTGTGTGTGTGTGTGCGTGTGTGTGTGTGTGTGTGTATGTGTGTGTGTGTGTGTGTGTGTGTGTGCGTGCGTGTGTGTGTGTGTGTGTGTGTGTGTGTGTGTGTGTGTGTGTGTGTGTGTATGTGTGTGCGTCCGTGCATGCGTGCGTACGTGTGTGCGTGCCTCTGTGTGTGAGTGTGTGTGTGTGTGTGTGTGTGTGTGTGTGTGTGTGTGTGGTTGATAAGTTGTTTGATTTCTTTTATCCTGTGCATAAGAAAGGGAAGATAAACAATTTTCAGTTGCCCTCTCTGTCTTTCTTCATGTGTATGCCTAATTTTGTGTGTCTGTGTAACTTTCCTTCTGTCCGTCCGTCTGTTGGTTGGTCTGTCTGTCTCTCTCTCGCTCTTTGTCTGTCTCTCTGTCTGTCTGACTGTCTGTCTCTCTCGCCTGGTAGTAGTGTGTTTGTGTGTCTCTCTCTCTCTCTCTCTCTCTCTCTCTCTCTCTCTCTCTCTCTCTCTCTCTCTCTTTCCGAAAAAAAATATTTTCATTAAGCTTTTGCAATATTTTGCATACAGAGATAAGGAGAGAAAAAAAAAACGTCCCTCCTGTCCCTCATAATGCATCTGCCACTCTTCACACACACACACACACACACACACACACACACACACACACACACACACACACACACACATACACACACACACACGCACGCACCACTTTCACGCCCCTCCCCCCCCCCCCCCCCCCCCTCTCTCTCTCTGTAAGCTGTTGACAAAATGTTGATTAAACATTGTTTATGCATGAATCTATCCTTTCGCATGGCTACGATGTCACAAACAATAAAGTATCATTCCTTGAAGTAAGCCTAATGTGATTATAGCACAATATCTGCATGGCCGGGGAGGGGGGGGGGGTGTCAAGAAGAGATGGGAGACAGATAAATACAAATGTATACAAATAGGGAAGACAGACAGACAGACAAAAGTCTTGTTAGACGGAATCGGTTGGATATTCACGAACTGAAAGAATGCACACATTGTACATTGTTTATTCTACTGATATATTAATCAGCTACATGGATGAAAAGAGCCTTAACAGAATACAAGCAGTGTCATAAATCATGATGGACAAAACGAGACAGAAAATTCGTGGTTCATAGTGCTATTGCACATGTACTTTTACGTAATACGAAAAGAAGGAAAAATACCATAAATTGCACCTGATTACGAAGAAGTTAATTAAACCACTAACAAGGGGAGACAAGCAATTGACATATCAACCATTTAGATTGGAAATCTTCATGGGTCCTGTTAACATACAAGTTACGTTTTTCAATATTTTGTACTGAAATTTCAATGTTTTCAAACCGCTGCGCGTGCCCAGCTGATTCTAGCTTACCTGTGTACAAATACTGTTTTGCCAAAAGAAGGATGAAATAGAGAGGTAAGGTAGGTAATGTTGCTTATAGCCCGGCCGACCGCAAAGGGCTGTATCAGGGCTGTCACCACATTGGAGTCAACTCACAAGTCATCAAAAAAAAAAAGAAAAAAGAAAAGAAAAGAAAAACACCATTCACACATCCCTTTAAATGCACCTTCTAAAAACGCGCCAGAAACTTCGTTAAAAATCTTTCTTCAGATGAATGGGGAAAGTCCATGGTGGGTCACCAGGAAACTTGTGTAAATCACAAACTGCTCCAAGGTCTATATCTGCTTTGTTCAGATGGAGAAGAATATGAATTCCCAAGGGTGGAATGGAACTAGGGTGGTCATCGAATTTCTTTTGGAACTTGGGTAAAAAAAAAAAAACACAGTCATACGCAGGGCTTTTAGGTTCAGAAGAGAGATTCAAACAGTAGTTCAAGGCAAATTTCAGTCGACGATTTGAGAGGGATGGTTCTCCTGCCTCAGCATACAGGCCATAAACGGGGGTGGTACAGAATGCACCCAGACACAATCGAAGCCCTTGATGGTGGATAGGATCTAGACTTTTCAGATAGGATGGTCTGGCCGAGCCGTACACTACACACCCATAGGTCAGTTTGGAGCGGATCAGGGCTCTGTAAAGATGGAGGAGAGTTTCCTTGTCATTGCGCAATCTGTGATGCCACAACTCTCAGAATGTTCAGTGCTTTCTGACATGCAGTTTTCAAGTGTGGATATGACTTTTAAAGTTCAGTTTTGATCAACAGTAACACCCAGAAATTTGGCTTCTTTCACAGCTGGAATGATGGACTTGTCCAGACGATTTTCATGATCAGCAATGAATTGACGTAAATTGTGAAAATGGATTGACTGTGTTTTGGTGTTTGAGAAGGTAAACCCGTTTTCCTTGGCTCATTGTTGAATCTTATTCACACAAAGTAGAGAAAGGAATCAATAGCGATTGTTACATTAAATCCTTGAAGAACAAGTGATTCTGTCAGACGTATATTCTGCACATGGGTATACATTTCTCTTTTATTGATTCAGTAAACATGTTCCAGAAACGCTGTGCATACACATCTGAAACGTGAGGTCAATACTGTCTTTGTGCAGCACACAGAAGCTGCATTTATCATAATTAACGACCTCAATTTCATTTAAAAATAACATTTGTTCCTATGCAACTATGTAACATTCTAAGCTGAAAACGTGTAGGCTCTATATCTGTTATTTTATGAGCAGACAGGAAATATGAGTCCCAGTCATTAGCTTATGACAGTTTCAAATAAAAAAAATTAATCGCTGTATGGAGTTTCCAAGTTATCATCAATCAGTAGATCATAACATGTCTTGGAACCTTTGTTAAGTCGCAAACAGTTTTTTTTTAAAGCAGAGAGGAGAATTGATGTATTAATCGTTTTCGACGTTTAGTCCAGATTTCATCACATAATCGATCATTGCCAACATATACCCGGCAAAAGTGAGAAAAGTAATACTGACATCATATATTTTGTTTGAAACTCACACACGAAAGAAACTGTCCATCGTCACCTAAAAATTGTGTAAGATGATAAACATTCTTGTTTTCAAATGTTTTGGAGACAACATTTTTTTTTCCAATATGATTGCGTTTGTTGTAGCATCTGGTTCGGTTAGTAGTTCAACAGAATTTGTGGTACATATTTGTGATAGAAATGTTTTATAAGCTTCAAAAACATCTGTCCAGAGTCGGTTATGTGTGTGTCTTTGTTTTTCTCTGTCTCTGTGATTTAGATGTGTGTGTGTGTGTGTGTGTGTGTGTGTGTGTGTGTGTGTGTGTGTGTGTGTGTGTGTGTGTGTGTGTGTGCTTGCTCTTTTCCCCAATTAATGCATTGTCTTCTTTTTCTTCTCTAGTCTTTTATCTATAACGTGTGATTTTCGAAAAAAAGCTTTAAGTTTGTTTCATGAACTGTTATATTCAATCATTCTGTTACTCATATTTCAGGGTAAAACATATGTGCACTCATGTCCTATAAATAGATCATGAAAAAAAAAACAAAGTCTTCATGGAAAAAAAAAAATGGCCAACATCGAATTTCTTTTGTTTGCTTGCTATTTCAGTGACTCACTTATCTCTGTGATGCCTGTCCTAGCGTTCATTTCCTCCTGTTCTGGCCAACGGTTGTATCAAGTATTCAACGACTGTGCCCACGTCTGACTGCGGACGTCATGGCCAAAGTTCAGGGTGATGGGTCACAGGATAAGGATAAAAAAAAAAAAACCGTCACGGTTTCTGTCAGATGCTTTCGGTGTGTCGGCACTTCAGTAGCTTTACTTCCTGTATTGTGTGTCGTTCGTCACGACTTGATTGCATCAGTATCGTTTTAAAGAGAGAGAGAGAGAGAGAGAGAGAGAGAGAGAGAGAGAGAGAGAGGCAGACACAGACAGACAGACAGACAGACAGAAGACGGACAGACAGACAGAAGACGGACAGACAGACAGACAGACAGAGAAGGAGGGGAGGGAGGGAGGGAGGGAGCGTTCTTTCGGGATATGTTCATAGCGATACGACCGTAAGCGCCACACTTGAAACGAAAAAGCCAACATCGTTTTTACTTTCTTTCTATTTTTTTGTAATTGGGGACTAGAGGGACCTGTAGTCTGATAGTTAGAGCGTTTTACTACAGAGCTGCCGTCGTGAGTTCGAATCACGCACTGGCTGGATCGGATTTTTACCATGATAAAAACCCTGCTGTCCACCCGTAGAAAATGGATACCTGATTCAGTGCAGGGAAGGTCAAAGCGACAGAAGGGCAGAGCCGGGTTTTGCCTTTCATATTGCCGTGCCCCAGACACATTGACTCCCTAACTCATCACTGCTCCGACAACCATTAGGCTAGGGTACTTCAAGATTTAACCTGAAGGAATATCATTTCTCATTCTCAGGACATTGAGAACATTACAATAAACCGATTGATTCTGAAACTGAAAGATAAGTTGATAATGTCACCAGCCGCCGTGGCGAAGTGGTTAGCGTCGCGGACTCCCGGCTGGGAGGTCGTGGGTTCGAATCCCATCAGAGTCATGTGGGTTTTTCTGCCCCGACCGGCTCCTACCCAGACTTGAGTTTGCTGCGGACTCAGTTGGGAAAACTGGGACCACACAGGCGAGTTTCATCCACTTAATGGATGCGTTTCTGAGAGTGTTGCTCAAATTCCTGACCAACACTGCAGGTGCCTGTATCTCTCGGGCCTGGTTGACGCCAGGATATATTATGAAAGGAAGCGTAGAGTACAGCCCTGTCATGTAGTCTCAACCGAAATGGAAATCCGTAGGATCATCTTAATCATCCTCATTCTCATTTATCAGCATTAAAAAAAAAGGTCTCAAATTCTGTGGCCTTTCATGCCCTGCTCTCATGGTGACCTCTGTTTCGATGTCCTCTCCACGTCTGTGGCCTTGGTTTGGTTCCTTCGGGGTCACCGGTGTCGGCGAGTCCATGGGGGCTGTCGCTCGACGGACGTGGTGGCGCCCTCCGGAGGGAGAGCTCACTCACGCCGGCTCCACGACTAAGCATTATTGTCTTCAGTAGGGGGTTTTAGTAGTTGGTGTCCTGCGTATTTTAGATCAGAACAGGCGCCACTGAACACCACCGAAGTGACTCGGCAGCAGTGCAGTGTCTCCTCTGGTGGGTTGCCTCTTGACGACTTGACATTGACTGCTCCCTGTGGATTGCTGGTGCTGGGACAGCGGCGGGGCCGACCGGGCTGTGGCTGTGGATGGGTGTCGGAATGAGCGGCGTGGGTGCACTGCCTCTGAGGTGGCGCAGAGGTTGGGACAGCAAAAAACAAAAACAAAAACCCAAAAAAATTAATAAATGACATTTGTCTCTGCAAGCCAATAAATCATAATAACAGACATTCGGCATTAAGCCATCACGTAAGCAACAACAACAAAATGAACCAAAAAGAAAAATACATGAACATTAAAATAACTCCCTCCAGCTGATAAGAAATGAAGAAAGACACTCGACACTGAAATATTCTGTAAGCACAAAACCGTTGTCAAGGTCATACATATAACAATGTTGACTTACGCATTCGCCCACAGCGCTAGTCAGACCTTCAGTAACTACCTACCATTGTCAGCGCTACTACTATGCCGCTGTGTGTGTGTGTGTGTGCGTGCGCGCGTGCCTGCGTGCGTGCATGTGTGCGTGTGTGTGTGTGTGTGTGTGTGTGTGTGTGTGTGTGTGTGTGTGTGTGTGTGTGTGTGTGTGTGCGCGTGTTTATTTGTGGAGAATGACTGTTCAGAATTTGACATAGTGTTGATGATGATTATAATTATCATACAAGAATGATTATCATACAACAAGAACAACAACAACAACTACAACAAACAACAACACAACTACTACTACACTACTACTACTACTACTACTACTACTACTACTACTACTACTACTACTCATAATACTTGATGATGATAATAATAATGATGATGATGATGAAGATGATAATGATAGTAATAATCATAATGATGATAATGATGATTATAATACTGATAACGAGAATAATAATGACGGTAATAATAATGATGATAACGACGGTAACAACAACAACAATGATGATGATAATGATAATAATGATCATCATTATCATCATCAGCAGCAGCAGCAGCAGCATCATAATGATGACGATGATGATGATGATGATGAAATACCGACATAGATTAAAGTAGATTTCGAGAAAAAAAAAATCAACGCGTAAAACGTTTTTATTTTGTTTTGTTTTGTTTTCATCGTCCCACAGCATTCTAATTTAAATGAAAGAATTCAGTCTTAAATTGAGATTTTATTGCTTAACTTCTATCATTGAATGATAACCCATCTTAAACACATATGAAAAACTGAGGAGCCCACATGTGGGATTTTGAACGCGCGCACGCACGCACGCACGCACGCACGCACGCGTGTGTGTGTGTGTGTGTGTGTGTGTGTGTGTGTGTGTGTGTGTGTGTGTGTGTGTGTGTGTGTGTGTGTGTGTGTGTGTGTGTGTGTGTGAGTGTACTGCGTGTGTGAACATAAAACCAATGATTTTGATTATTATTTCTGCTTGATTTGGAGCAAAATGAAATGGACCTGTTGTGTTAAAGACGCGTTAGATACAATGACATGATTGACTGAAACGTGATTACGTGGAACAGTTTGACCCACAAAGCTTCCACTTCCATGGGCAAGGCGCTGGAAGGGTTCAAATTCTGCTTAATTCGAAGTTAAAAGCCGGAACCTTGATCCTGACACGCAGTTATTCATTGACTTCAATATGCGCAGTTGGGTGGTAGCCGCTTTCAAGGTGTTGTCACATAAGCCCCTGTGTAACAGGATTCAGTAGTACCATTTGTTCATGAATTATAGGCACAACTTCCATCTTGAGATGATTCTATACCGTGAAGGAGTGCCACAACTGATAATATCCACATTGGCCTTTGTAAAGAAGAGATAATCTACTTACAGAAAGAAGCTCGGCAAAAATTTGGAAAGCTTCCTTCCTATCATAGGTTATCTTCTCTTATAATGGTGAATGTGAACATAGCATCGTCTTGTCATTGTAAAGCACAAATCAATATTGTTTCTAGCGTTCATGTTCACATCTTTTACTGACTCTTGCTCGTTTGAAAAAAAAATCATGAGCATAACCAAGCAAAAATACACAACATTTTTTCAAAACAAGTTTCAGTTTCAGTTTCATCAAGGAGGCGTCACTGCGTGCGGACTAATCCATACACGCTACACCACATCCGCTAAGTTTTGAGACCACATCACGCATGATTTGAAGCTGATGGATAAATGAATTAACAACTAAGATGAGAGAATATAGAAAGAGGGTGTCGTGGCTACGACTCAGCGGAAGTCTGACCTACGCATTAGCCCAGACCTTGAGTACCTGCCTACCATTTTTTTTAATGTGCGTGTAGTGAATGTACACGTGTGTGTATGATGTGTGGGCATGGGCCTATGTGTGTGCCTGAGCGCATGCGTGCGCGCGTGTGTGTGTGTGTGTGTGTGTGTGTGTGTGTGTGTGTGTGTGTGTGTGTGTGTGTGTGTGTGTGTGTGTGTGTATGTGTGTGTGTGTACGTGTGTGTGTGTGTGCGCGCGCGTGTGTTCGTGTGTTTGAGCGTGTATGTGTGTGCGTGTGCCTGCATGTATGTGCGCGTGTGTGTGCGCGTGCAGAAGTGCGTGCGTGTGGTGTGTGTGTGTGTGTGTGTGTGTGTGTGTGTGTGTGTGTGTGTGTGTGTGTGTGTGTGTGTGTGTGTGTGTGTGTAATTTGTGGTTTTTGTGTGGGCACACGTATCTGCATATAGGCTATGTGTGTACATATCTGTGTGTATGTGTGTATCTTAAGTGGGCGTGTACGCATCTTTTCAAAACAAAGTGTTGAGTAATACCAATGCGAAATGGACAAGTGACAAATATGTCTTCTTCAGATGTTACTCACGACAGACATTTTTGTTAATGTAAATAACAACTCTCCACGCATCATAATCAGCATTCAAGTGTGCCTGAGAGCAAAAGTCATGGTTTTATAGGGAAGTCGCCTAACAGAAGATCCGGGTCAGCAGGGGAACACACACAGTACACAGTGACACACGACTCGCTGTTCTGCTCTAAGGGGCGCTTACGTGTACACAGTACAGACACGGCAACTCCACGTTCACCTCGTTTTCTCCATGCCGAAGAAAGAAATCAAGTGTATGGTTGTGGGAGACTGGTAAGTGTGTGCCCAGTTGGTATTATTCGTTGAAATGGACAATGGCAGTGACAAGAACAGGAAGCGAGAGTCGAGATATAAGCAGAGAGAGAGAGAGAGAGAGAGAGGAGAGTGTGAGGAGTCTAGGTGGAGTGTGAGGACGTCTACAAAGACGTGTACACACACAAACACACACAGACCAGTGTACACACACACACACACACACACACACACACACACACACACATATATATATATATATGTGTGTGTGTGTGTGTGTGTGTGTGTGTGTGTGTGTGTGTGATGACCAACATCACCATATCGGCTGCTGCTGCTGCTGGATTATAGACTCCCACTCACTCTTACGTTTCATAACATTATTCCTCCTGCTGTACAATTTAATTACAGACGCCAACAAAAGTTATGGACTAATACGAAAATCACGCCTCAGCCTTCTGTTATACTTCGACGTGGACAGAAGTTATGAGCCGTTAAGAAAATCAAATGTGTTTTAATTTCGTAAACATGATTATCTGAATTGTGTTGTGTCTATGACGCCCATAACATGGGTGAGTGGGACAGCGGCCCATAGGGCGAAAGCCCAGCCAGTAGCACGGGCATCACCAGACAAAACCCACAGTTCCAGAAATGGGATGATTGAGGCAAATTTTCACTCACTGGATCTTACCTTTTGTTAAACCTGTACTGTTTTGTTAATGCTGTTTCTGCTGTTGCCCCTGCTTTGGCTGCATCTACGGCTATTTATCTCGTTGTATTCCTTTCGGGTAAATTAGCTGATTTCTGTCATTTGTGACAGCTCACTCGCCAATTCCCAGTGTAACCTGTTTCATTTGTCTTCATTCCAGCGCCGCCAGCAAAATGTCCACAGTGTTGAGGTACATAACTGGACAGCTCCCTGACGAATGGACCCCTACTGTGTGAGTTACTTCCTCACCATGTATAGAGAGGATACTAGCGGTGGTGGTGGCAGTGACGAAAGTGGTGGCTGTCGTAGTGGTGGCGATGGCAATAATGAAAGGTGGTAGTGTTGTGGTAGTGCTGGTGGTCGTTGTCATAGTCGTCATCAAGATCATAGCTATTGTCACAATCCTGATAATGTAGTGAAGTAGATGAATTTTTTTTTTTTTTTTTTTTTTTTTTTTGCTGTCCCAACCTCTGCGCCACCTCAGAGGCAGTGCACCCACGCCGCTCATTCCGACACCCCGTCCACAGCCAAAGTCCGGTCGCCCCCGCCGCAGCCCCGACACCAGCAATCCACAGGGAGCAGTCAATGTCAAGTCGTCAAGAGGCAACCCACCAGAGGGAGACACTGCACTGCTGCCGAGTCACTTCGGTGGTGTTCAGTGGCGCCTGTTCTGATCTAACATACGCAGGAACCAACTACTAAACCCCCTACTGACGACAATAATTGCTTAGTCGCGGAGCCGGCGTGAGTGAGCTCTCCCTCCGGAGGGTGCTACCACGTCCGTCCAGCGACAGCCCCCATGGACTCGCCGATACCGGTGACCCCGAAGGAACCAAACCAAGACGTGGAGAGGACATCGAAACTGAGGTCACCATGAGAGCAGGGCATGAAGGGCCAGAATTTGAGACATTTTTTTTTTTATGCTGATCGATGACAATGAGGATGATTATGATGATCCTACGGATTTCCCATTTCGGTCTGAGACTACATGACAGGGCTGTACTCTACGCTTCCTTTCATAATATATCCCGGCGTCAACCAGGCCCGAGAGATACAGACACCTGCAGTGTTGGTCAGGAAATTTGAGCAACACTCTCAGAAATGCATCCATTAAGTGGATGAAACTCGACTGTGTGGTCCCAGTCTTCACAACTGAGTCCGCAGCAACTCAACCTGGGTAGGAGCCGGTCGGGGCAGAAAAACCCACATGATTTCTGATGGGGATTCGAACCCACGACCTCCCAGCCGGGAGTCCGCGACACTAACCACTTCGCCACGGCGGCTGGTTAGATGAAAATATTGACAAAGGTCGTGGTACTAGTGAATGTAATATGAGACTACAATGTCAGACCACTTTTGCCATAACAAAGGCACTGATTCAATGTGATTAGCGATAGTAGTGTGATGATCTTATTCACCAGTTTCAATGTCTGAGCTGATTTGTTATATGTATGATTCTGCTGACGAAGACGACCGCTTTAAGGATGATCATGACTACAATGTTAAAAATGAAAAAACGAATATCTTTGGGGATTTTAATAATAAAATCAATGGTATTGCACTGCATATATTTAAAAATAAAGTTAGTATCAAGGTTTGGTGACATTTTTACTTTTTTTTTGGAAGAGTTGGAAGAGTTTTTCTCTTTCTTCTCTCTGAAAAAAACTGCTGAAAATGAAACCTCGTGTGTCCATCCGATAGAGAATGTAATCGTAGAACAGATTTTGTACTTTTCAGAACAGGATGAAGTTGAGGTGGTTTCATAATTACAAAGAGAAATCTTCCATGAACAGGGCTATTTCGCTGGACAATAGACCTGAAGCACAAACTACAATGAGACATTCAGTATGGAAACAAAAAAGCCGAGTAAATATTTCAGATGGGAGGGATATATGTCTGATGGAACAAGGAACTTACGGACGCTTTTGACGACCAAGGATAATTGAACTCCTATTCTTTCAACACTTCAGCGAGTGTAGTTCAAATCACTTCCTGAAGCAATCCAGACAAAGTATAATTCTGGTAACAAGCACAAAATGTTCAATTCCGGCTGGAGAATCATAACTCGATAATTTATTATCGTCGCAATGGTCCCCAAACTAAACGTGTCCTTTTTTCACGTTAAACCTCAAGTTTACCATCATCCCCTTCGTCTACTCATTCTCTCAATTATTTATTTATTTATTGTAAAATCAAAAGTTCAAAATAAGTAGCGCGACACAACCAGCCAACAATCGTGTAGAATCAGAATACAGATAGCTAATGACAATGCTTGGACCATTCCGGAAAACATTTCTGGACATTTCTTGTACTTCCATCATTATTCCAATATACTCTGAAGAGATCTCCGGAATTATTACCCAACTTAGGAATACGACATTCGATAGACGAACGTCACATGATACTTAACACATACTGAGTGAAACCAAAGGCATATGCAGATTTGAATCAGTCGATGATTATGATAGGTGGAGTTGATCTGTCTGTGACAGACACCCATTCGAGAATGTTGTACAGAGTTCCCTTCAAGAGCATTCTTCTTCGTCGTTGGCTCAGCCAGGAACGCCAGGGGCCAGGAGTTGTTTCTTCACGAGGTCAAAGTGTTTCACCTTCAGCGGTCTGTCTGTAGACCACGTGTCTGCTCGTTAGGGTCTGGAGGGTGCCAGTGTTGAAAGGGGTGGTCCATCTCCATCTGAGAATTGCTGCAGGGGCATGCAACAGAGTCATCGGCTGGAACCTGCTGAAGATGGTTGTCTCAGTGTGGAGAGTCCTTTCAGAGGATGACCTGGCTCTTCATGGCAGGAGATGGTAGCTTTTTTTCTTGCTGTGGAAGCTGGGACATCGCTGGAGCCATCTTTTCTCTCCATTTCTCCTTCATGGACAGTTCATAAGTGAGATTTTTTGCTTCTCTGTTGACAGAGAACAAATATGAGATCGTAAGATGTACCTCGCGCTAGAGGGTGGTACGCGATTGGTTGATTATATTTTGTCATTTGCCATCTGTAGACATACACACACACACACACGCGCGCGTGCGCGCGCACACGCTCGCACGCACGCACACACACACAAAGAGAGAGAGATTTTCACACACACACACACACACACACACACACACACACACACACACACACACACATGATGTTCGCACTTGCAAAAATAAAATTAGGCGTTTCCCCTGCACAAAACGTTCACATGTAAAGGCAGAAATAAATTTCAATACGTACTTCTTGTACAGCGAGGTTTTCCCCAAAGACTTCAAAAACATCCCCAGTTGTGGAAGGGAAGCGATAGTCTTGTTTCAGCTTCCATATATATCTGCCCAATCGCTGTTTTGTTTATGATCGACATCCTCAATTCATTAGCTTTCAACCAGCCTGGCATCTTATAGTGACTGACTGCGTGATATGCGAGGATGCTCTCAATAGAAATAGTCGACATTCTTGTTTTAGTAAAAGATTGTATTCGATTCACATGTCCCCACTGCAACAAGTCGAGCGTATTCAGATGACTTGTTAACTACTTATTTCATGTTGCTCTTTATCGTTGTTCGTTTCGTTTACTCCAGATATGACAACAAGAAAACGGAGGTCACTGTAGATGAGGACACGGTCGCCGTGGACATTTTTGCGGTAGCTGGCCAACCTGACTATGACGCTTTACGTCCCAAGGTGTATCCTGGAACTGTAAGTCTCTCTGTCTGTCTGTCTGTCTGTCTGTCTGTCTGTCTGTCTGTCTGTCTCTCTCTCTCTCTCTCTCTCTCTCTCTCTCTCTCTCTCTCTCTCGACGAGATGGAAAACGTGTAGTTAGGAGCAGTCGTTTGTGGAGTACAGTATTTAAACTTGGGAATTTTTTTTTTTTAGTATTTTTTAACATTTTCAATCCATGTAGCTTTTTGCTCTCAGTTGTTGACCCACACAGAGACGTTCCTCGTCATTTTTACATTTTGGTTTTTGGATGTATTTTATTCTAGTCTAACATTTCCATCAAAATTCCTACTTTTCTACTCTCTGGGCTCTCAACTTTGTCTTTAGGAGAGGCTTTTTCACTCAGGCAGTAAGATCTACCCCATTTCGGTGAGTTTCTTCTTTGTCTAGGTGGAAGTGCGTCTCATCAGCAGTGACAGTATAGTGTAGCGAGCCTGGTGAGCTCCCAATAGAGTGAAACAGTTGTGGCTTTCTGGTCCGTTGGCCTCCACTTTGGAGGAAGTATAAAGCACACTATCTCGGCAGAACTGTAAGCAGCATCAAATCTCGTTCTTCGTTTCCATTGTCCTGAATGTTGTTTATCTTGCCTGAAGAAGGTTTAAGATATTGAAACGCGCTGTGTTTTGTCTTGTGGTTTGTTTGTCCATGTCAACCGGCGGAGTTACTTTAATTCCTTTTAAGATTTGTTTCAAAGTCCGCCTGCAGTTACCTCACCTCACTTTGAAACTAGATTTGGAAAGATTTTGATTTTCGTCACGTGTTTATGGTAGAGTTGTGGAAAGATTTGAATAATAGGATTGTGGAAAGATTTGAATATGTACTTGTTTCAGTCACTGCATTATAACTGCATTGCAATCAAATTTGATTGTTCAGTCAGAATTGTGAAAGGTCTTGATTCTTCCGTCACTTCTTTGTGTAATGTTGCTTATAGCCCAGCCGACCGCAAAGGGCCATATCAGGGCTGACTTCTTCATGGCAGAATTGTGAAAAGATACGGGTAGAACACGTTTTTCGGGTCACTTCTTCATGACTTTACCAAGAAAAGATTTGATTTTATAATCTTCACATCATGAAAATAGGCCTCCTTTGGAAAGACTTGCTTCTTTGGTCACTCCTTTGCTGTATTCTTGAGGACAGTTCTAACTCTTCAGTCACTTGTTTATGACAGCGTCGTTGAAACAGTTCATACTTCATCCACTTATGTTTCATCCTAACACTTTCGGAAGATTTGATTTTTTAGTCACTTCTTTATAACGGCCGTGTAGAAAGATCACTATTCTGCGCATCACTGTTAACACTGATGTTGGTATTTTGAACGCGATTAGTCGAGAAATAAAGGTCTCGAAAACAAAATGTGTTTGGACGTTTCCGGTTTTAGACCCCTTTCTATGTGCATTGCTGCGCGCGGTAGAATGAAGATCGACGGGGACAAGACGGAAAGAAAAAGGGGAGGGGGAGAGGCGGGAGGAAGGAAGAGAGGGTGCAGTCCACGATGAAAATGCCATCTCAGCGGGTTCCATGGAAATTCTTTTAATAAGAGGGCATCGGAAGACTTGACGCCCGGTTCGTTTGAACTGGTGTGTGGACACGGTAGCTTCTTTTTTTTGGCACTGTTCATCTGTGGAAGATGTTTGCAACGTTGTAAAAGAACTGAGAAAAGAGAACTTTTAGGAATTGCCAAAGGGGGGAAGTAACAAAGTGGCGCCGATATGAGAACACAGGTGATTTCTCGTTCTTCGTTTTCGTTGTCCGCTTGTTGTTTGTTTTTGCCTGAAGAAGACCCAAGAAGTCGAAATGCGTTGTGTTTTGTCCTGTAATCTGTTTGTCTGTATTTGTGGCGGTAACTAAGCCCTTTTCTTTCTAAAGTGGAAATGACCCATTCACTGGATGCGAAGGGTTAATTGTGTGGGGGAAGGGGAGGATGAATGTGGAGAGGGCCTAGGGCAATGGGGGGATAAGATGGTGAGAAGAAGGAGATGGAAAAGCGTGATGGGGGAGAGACGGGGCAAAAGAGGGAAGTCGCAAGATGGAGTGGGGATGGGAGGCTGGGGGGGGGGGGGGGGGGGGACGACGAAGGTGTGCGTCGTTTGACTTAATCGTGTGTATGTGTGAGTGTGTGTGTGTGTGTGTGTGTGTGTGTGTGTGTGTGTGTGTGTGTGTGTGTGTGTGTGTGTGTGTGTGTGTGTGTGTGTGTGTGTGTGTGTGTGTGTGTGTGCGTGCGTGCGTGCGTGTGTGTGTGTGTGTGTGTGTGTGTGTGTGTGTGTGTGTGTGTGTGGGGGGGGGGGGTGTCTGTGTCTGTCTGTCTGTGTGTCAGTCTGGTCCGTCTGTGCCTGTGTGTGTGTGATTTCTTTTTCATTGACAGTGATTTACTGCTTATCTTTTGTTGGTTGCAGGATGTCTTCATGGTGTGTTTTTCTGTGATGAACAGGTTATCCATATCCACTGTCCGAGAAAAGTATTTGATACAGATAAACAGCACTAACATCACAACCAGAAACACACACACACACACACACACACACACACACACACACACACACACACACACACACACACACACACACACACACACACACACACACACGTTGTTATTTACGCAAATGTATTCCATGAACTTGTCCATGTCTTTCGCTTGTGTGAAAAGAAAAGTGAAGAAAGGAAAACAATGACATAAAGGTCTCCATTTTATCTCGAAAATAGTCACAGCTGATATCGTTCTGTATACTAGCTAAGATACTGTGTGTACTTTTCGTCACTTACTATGGCTGCTTTGTGTCTCATCACTGAAACTGAAATGTGAATTTGATAAAGATCGTTGAGTGCAGAGCACACACGTAGGTTTGTACCTATATAGAGATATAGATGAGTGTGTGTGTGTGCGTGCGTGCGTGCGTGCGTGCGTGCGTGCGTGTGTGTGTGTGTGTGTGTGTGTGTGTGTGTGTGTGTGTGTGTGTGTGTGTGTGTGTGTGTGTGTGTGTATGTGTGTGTGTGTGTGTGTTGTTTGTGTGCATGTGTGTGTGTGCATGCATGCGTCGTCATATATATATATATATATATGTGTATGTGTGTGTGTGTGTGTGTGTGTGTGTGTGGTAGTGTAGTAGTAGTGGTGGTGTGGTAGTAGTAGTAGTAGTAGTAGTAGTAGTAGTAGTAGTGGTACTTCAGTTTTACGTCTGTTCACATATGTGATATTATTCTACGAGAGAGAGAGAGAGAGAGAGAGAGAGAGAGAGAGAGAGAGAGAGAGAGAGAGAGAGAGAAACATAAATGTCTGTCACTACGTAAGTGTATGCATAATGTGGTTATCTAAGTGCATATAAATGTCCCTCTAAACATCCCTAACATACCTGCAAATAATCCCAAAGCAAAATGCTTAACTGGACTACAAATTAAAGAAAAAAAAAAAAACATTTAAGGCAAACTTTAAATCTGAAAAGACATCACACAATGACATGTCTGATAATGGTGGTAAATGAGCTTGAAGAGGTAAACAGTCAAACAGTAGATGCTTGCTGATTATTCTTCGTCGTGTGCGTGCGTGCGTGCGTGCGTGCGTGCGTGCGTGCGTGCGTGCGTGTGTGTGTGTGTGTGTGTGTGTGTGTGTGTGTGTGTGTGTGTGTGTGTGTGTGTGTGTGTGTGTGTTGCACAGTAAGACCAAAACCACAGCAAACACGGGTATACACAAACCTCACGACACCAGTCAGGCGCACAACTGCATCCCTTGCTCAAGCACTGACCAACACAGGAACCTAAGGCCTTTCCGGCGCATTATGTCCCTACTTCCATCTTCGACTTCTCTTCCAGACTGTAGCTTCATGGCCTAGAAAGAACTGATTCAATGAAAACTTGCAGTTGTTGATGCCGCACTGCGGTACGTACTGCCGTACTGCAGTATTGCAGTTTTTATTCTAGTTCGGTAAATAGATTTTTTTTTAAAAGTTTGTGCCAGCCTTGTATTTAGCCATCAGTAAAACATGTGTCCTGCGTCCCTGCGTCCCTTTTTTATTTTCAGTGGGTTCCCGAAATCCGCGAGTTTTTTCTCAACACGTTCCCTTCATACTCGTGGGAACCAAAATGGATTTACGCAGCGACGAACAATCGGTTCAAAATCTGTGGGACGCGTACCAACAGAAACCCATCACCACAGCCGAAGGGGAACAACTCGCCGCATCTGTGGGCGCCGCTGTTACATGGAGTGTTCCGCTAAGACCGGCGAGAACGTGAAGGAGGCGATGGAACAGATGGCGCGCCTTGCCTTAGCT
>JADBJO010000067.1:115000-122500 GCA_016801955.1 Conus betulinus
TTTATCGTTGTTGTTTGTTGTTTGTTGCTGTTGTTCTTGTCATTTTCTCATGAATTTGCCTTTCTCTATAGTCATTTAAAGGCTCTCTGCGGACGACTGAGCAAAAATACAAGAAGTCTCTTCTCTTTTTCGTTTCTGTGTTTCTTTCGTTCATTTCTTCTTTTTGTTTGCATTCTTTCTTTTCCCTTCCTTTTTTGCTTTTTGTTTTGTACCGTCTTTTCTTTTGCATTATTTTCTACTTTTTTATCCTCTCTGTCTCTGTCTCTGTCTTTGTCTGTCTGTCTCTCTCTCTCTCAGTCTCTCTCTCTCCCTCTCTCTTTCTCTCGCTTTCATTTTTTTTTTAAATCATCCTTTCTTTCTGTCTGCTTTCTTTGTTTTATCGTCTTGTTTCCTTTTTTGTTTGTTTTGTTTTGCTTTGCTTTGTTTCTGCTTGCTTTTTCTCTTCCTTCCTTTGTTTCATTCTGTTTTCTTTCTGTGCTTCTTTCTTCTGTCTGATTATTCTTTTTTTAAAATTTTCATTTTATTTCTTTGTTTCTTTCCGCTTGCCTGTTTCTTTTCCTTTCTTTTTATTTTTCTTATTCTTTGTCCTTCAACAAGACAACAACTTAGAAGCTCTGACAAATGCAGTATTACATCAGAGATTCTCCTCATAGTATAAGAATCATACACATGTGTGGTTTCGTATGTATGAGGTACATCATCCCATGGTGTCATAATGTAAGAATCATACCAACCCTTGGTCTCATAATGTAACAAACATACTAACTTTCCATGGCCTCAGTGTATCAACCATACCATCCCATAGCCTCACATTTATTCATATCCATCAATTATATCCCCATGTCCTCATATCACATCAATCCTATCACTCCATGGCCGCATATCCATCAGTCAAATCATCTCATGACCTCTATCCATCAATCATATATCACCTCATGACCTCATATCCATCAATCATATCACCTCATGGCCTCACATCCATCAACCATATCACCTCATGACCTCACATCCATCAATCATATCACCTCATGACCTCACATCCATCAATCATATCACCTTAAGGCCTTACATCCATCAATCATATCACCCCATGGCCTCACATCCATCAATCATCACCTCACCTCATGACCTCACATCCATCAATCATATCACCTCATGGCCTTACATCCATCAATCATATCACCTCATGGCCTTACATCCATCAATCATATCACCTCATGGCCTTACATCCATCAATCATATCACCTCATGACCTCACATCCATCAATCATATCACCTCATGGCCTTACATCCATCAATCATATCACCTCATGGCCTTACATCCATCAATCATATCACCTCATGGCTCACATCCATCAATCATATCACCTCATGACCTCACATCCATCAATCATATCACCTCATGACCTCATATCCATCAATCATATCACCTCATGACCTCACATCCATCAACCATATCACCTCATGACATCATATCCATCAATCATATCACCTCATGACCTCACATCCATCAATCATATCACCTCATGACCTCATATCCATCAATTATATCACCTCATGACCTCATATCCATCAACCATATCACCTCATGACCTCATATCCATCAATCATATCACCTCATGACCTCATATCCGTCAATCATATCACCTCATGACCTCATATCCATCAATCATATCACCTCATGACCTCATATCCATCAACCATATCACCTCATGACCTCATATCCATCAATCAACTCTTCCAATGGCTCATATGCATCAGCCACATAATCCAGTGGGTTCATCTTATGCATCAAAGACACCACCCCATGATCATAATATGTGACAAGAGTGTTACGACATACTCTGGTCACGGTCGTGTACACCAGGTTTGTTTCCGCCGGATTTGAGACAACAAGGACAGAAAAGTGCGTGACGGTGCACATTTTTATCGCTCTGGGTCTCCCGGGCTGTACTTCTTTTGGATGGCCCTCCAGGGCTCTTACATAGATTACGGCATCTTGAACATGGGTTTTCCACAGCGAACAAGAGGTGGAGGAGTTGAGGGTCATTTCCTGCTAGTCAATGATGATAGACGGAAGCACTTCGAAACATCAATGATGATAGTGAGAGAGGAAGCACTTCGAAAGATCAGAAGAGAGAAACTGGATACAGACATAGGGCAGAGAGAGAGAGACAGACAGAGGAGGAGAGAGAGAGAGAGAGAAGAGAGAGAGAGAGGAGAGAGAGAGAGAGATGAGAGAGAGATGGAGAGACAGACAGAGAGACAGAGAGACAGACAAAGGCAGAGAAAAAAGGGTTATAAAGACTGGGGAGAACAAAGAAAGAGGTTGAGGGGGATGGAGAGAGAGAGACAGAGGGAGAGAGAGAGACGAGAGAGGAAGACAGGAGACAGGAGAGATGGAGAGAGAGAGAGGGAGAGACAGGAGGGAGAGAGACGAGAGAGGAGACATTCAAGCGCAGAGGAGAGACTCATAGAGAGGGAGACTGACAGCAGGAGGGGTGGAGGGGAGAGAGACAGATAATGGGACTGGGATTGTGAGAGAAGAGAATGGAGAGGGGAATACAAGAGAAGCAATGCCGACAGATTAATGGGAAAAATACAAAGAAAAATTGATGACTGACACGTGAAAATGCTTGCTCAGCACACAGTACATCCTTCTATAGAAAGGACACGAACAGCCTTCAACTCAGAGAAAAACACTCCATTTGAAGGCAACAAGCACCCAACAGTCTTCCAAGCATATGCAAACGTCACGCCTGACCGCATCGTAAAAAAGAACAAAAACGAGGAGGTAATTTGCCTATTTGACTCACAAGTGATGACAACAGGCAACCGCATGGTGAAAGGCTCAAAGTGGATGGGAAAGGAGAGAGATGTGCACGTACTGTTCTAACAATTGATGACAACCACGGGAAGTGTACGTGGCAGTACTTGCAGCAACTGATGACCTATCATATTCTCATTTCTCAGAAAGTCTAGACAATTTACTTTTCCAGTGCCCCTGGGGCGCTATCACTCCACCACTCCCTTTACTTTCCTCTCCCTCCACCTCCCTGTCTCATCTCACTTCTTCATTTTTCCACTGCATCTCCCCTTCCCCCAACCAAATGCCTCCCCCTTCCCAACCCCAATGCCTCCCCTCCCAACCCTAGTGCTCCTCTCTCTCTCTCTCTCTCTCTCTCTCTCTCTCTCTCTCTCTCTTTTTTTTCTTCTTTTCTTCTTCTTCTGCCTCAGCTATAGCAGTCTGAACAGACCAGACCTTGATCACGTATGCTTTTTCTGTCAGCCAAGCATGGCCGCATTTGCGACTCTTCGTAACTCAGAAATCTGATTTTAACAGACACTTCGATCTCGGTTCCTTTTTTTTTTCCGACAGGTGACCCACGCATCCGAAATGTACATCATCAGCATGACGCAATCTCTTGACGTAACATGCATGACTTCAAACCGTCTGTGTATGGTTTATCTCTCTTCTATGTTTGGTGACACAATTATCTATATCTCCACATGTTTGAGGCAGAAAACTGCGTTTAACGGTCTTGTACTGAGAAGTATAGTTTAATATTTGTTACAATATTTGCCTACAATATTTCTTAACATGTCTTTTAGCACGGAAACTGCTCTGATGCAAGTTGTAAATGATCTCCTGCTTTCTCTTGATGAAGGAAAGCTCTCTGTTTTGACATTGTTAGATCTCTCTGCCGCATTCGACACCATTGATCACAGCATTCTTCTCTCTCGTTTAGAATATGTGTTTCGTGTTTCTGGCACAGCCCTTCACTGGTTTGAATCATACCTGTCCAACCGCACTCAAACTGTATCCATTCAAAACTGCAAATCTAACCCATCGTTAATCGCCTATGGAGTGCCACAGGGTTCTGTCCTTGGACCAGTTTTGTTTGTTTTGTATACAACACCCTTGTCTGATATCATCTCATCTCACTGTTCTGTCTCATTCTTTTGCAGATGATACTCAGTTACAAAAGTCTGCAGAACCCAGCCATGTCAACGAGCTGGTTCAGTCAATGCAAGCATGTATTCAGGATGTTAAATCATGGATGACATTTAACAAACTCAAGTTAAACGATGAGAAAACTGAAGCTTTAGTCATTTCTTTCTTCAAGAATGTCACTGTCTGCTCCATTACCGGACTCGCTTGTTGTTGGTGATACCACTGTTCCATTTTCAAAATCAGCAAAGAATCTTGGCGTTGTTCTTTGACTCACATCTGACAATGAATGCTCAGGTCATGAACGTAATTCGTACTGTTAATTTTGAACTCCGTCGTATCAGCTCAATTCGCCATTTCCTCTCGACTGAGGCAACAAAAACTCTCGTTTCGGTATTTGCGCTCTCCCGTCTAATTATTGCAATGGTCTCCTTGTGAATTGCCCACAGGAACTTATACAACGAATACAGACTTTACAGAATACTGCAGCACGCCTGGTCTTGAGGGTTCCCCGTAGAGACCACATCACCCCGCATCTCGTCACGCTGCACTGGCTCCCCATAGAAGCACGCATTAGATACAAAATTGCATGCATATGTTTTTCGTGCCATCAATGGATCTGGCCCTGTCTATCTTTCTCACCTGGTTAGCACATACACACACGGCAAGAACATTCCGCTCATCATCCGACACTCTCACCCTCTGCAAGCCACGCGTTTCAACAAAAACCTGTGGCGAACGTTCCTTCTTTTTTGCAGCTCCTTCTGTTTGAAACTCTCTCCCACTTTCGATCCGCTCTGCTAAAACTGACTCTGCTTTCCGCTCTGCACTCAAAAACCCATCTGTTTAAGGAATTCTCTTTATAGAAAACATTTTTGTCCTGTGTTGGGTGTGTCATTGCATTACTTGTTGTTAGTGTTTGCCTTTGAAAACTGACAATGTGTGCGAGCGTGTGTGCGTGCGTGTGTATGGTGTCAGTGTTGATTGGCCAGCCCCCCCCCCCAGCCCCCCCCCCCCCCCCCCCCCCCCCCCCCCTCCTTGCTATTATTATCATTATTATCTGTATGCAGCAGCACGAATTTAAGCGATCATGATTTTATTTTATAGGAAAATGACAAATTTGTCGTATGGTTTTACTACTGAAAATTTAATCGAAGAGTTACAGCCGAGACGGTTCGGTAATATCTGCACGCATGGATAACTGGAAAACTCTTTACAATATTTATCATTCTGTCGCGTTTCACTGCACTAGTGATTGCAATGACTGAGAAAATGCCAATGTTGAAGATTACCACAGAAACACGTACACGCGCGTGGGCGCACACACACACACACACACACACACACACACGCACGCACACACCACGCGCGCGCGCACACATACACACGCGTGCGCGCGCACCCGCACACACACACACACATACAGAGAGAGAGAGGAGAGAGGAGAGAGAGAGAGAGAGAGAGAGATGCATATTTCAATCGATCTAATCTCACGCTGGGAAGAAACACAGAGCCAGGCAGCAGTAACGTTGCAACAGATCATTTGTTCACTTTTATTCTGATTCCTCAGAAAACCACAACTGTGTATCAATCATTTCTCTAGAGCTTCATGCAGCGTTACTGTATACAAGGAATATGTCAACATCATTTCAATCAGCATATCAAACAGATGGGTAGCAGATCGGAGACAAACAAAGAACGTGCAGAAAAACAATGACTTTAAGGCTGATTAGCAGGATCGTATTCGAAAATCCGATTAAGGGACGATTAGTGTACAATCAACCTCCTTCCCTTCCCGTCCCCCCCCCCCCCCCCCCCCCCCCCCCAACTCTTACTTCTCTCCTCTAAACCCCATCCCCTGGCTTCCCCTTCGCCCCTCCCCCTCCAACACACACACACACACACACACACACACACACACACACACGCACACACACACACACACACACACACACACACACACACATGTACATATATATACATATATATGTATGTATATATATATATATATATATACATGTATAACCACGCATGCACTCGTGCGCGTGCGCGTGCGCGCACACACACACACACACACACACACACACACATGGGTATGGGCTCGTGCATGTTCGCGTGCACATACATAAAAATGGACGCGCGCGCACACACACACATACACACACACACACACACACACACACACACACACACACACACACACACACACACACACACACAAAACTCACACAAAAGTGAAGATTACACATAAAAACAGCATTCAAATTGAACAATACATACTAGTGTATCTATTGTTCGATTCAGTCACCAGATACAATAATACAAACCATTTCTAGGGAAGAAAAAAAAACGAGTACACTACCCCAGCAGTTCAATACAATTACCAAACAGTCATCATCATTCAACGAAGCCCTGCACCGTTTACACTTCCATTAGAGAAAACACACACTAAACTCGGTAAAAAAAAAAAGAAATCTGCCATGTCCTATAGAACAGATTGTTCAAAGAAGCCACTTCTGTCTAGATGTACAGTTTTAAACTGTTAGTCTAAATATTGACTGACATCGCAGGACCGCACTCGACCGGAACTCACAGTGGAAAAGGGAAGTGGGAATGACCTACATAGACAGGTGCACGAAATCTGACGTGAAGGCAGCCGGAATGACAAGTGCTTGGGTGCAGAGGTCAGCCGAAATTGATTCCGCTGGAGTGTCGGTCGTCACAGCCATCTTCAAGGACTTTTAAAGACGTATTGTTTGCTGGTTTGATGACGCTAGTAAAAATACTGACCTTTTCTCTTTGGACTTTAGTATCATCAGTTGGTTGTTGCTATGTCGTCACTCACTCAAATCGTGTAGGTTTGTTGCTTTCTTCTCTCGCTTTGAGTCTTCGTTTCTTTCGTCCTTCCTTCCTTTTCTTTTTTCTTTCTGGTTTTCTTTTCTTCTCTTTTGCGTTCCCTTCCTTCTTCCTGGTTTCATTTTTTTTCTTTCTTCTTTTTTTGCCTTTCTTTATAGTTTTTTCTTTTTTCCCATCACTTTCCATCTAACGTCATTTTAACCCCCCCCCCCCCCCCCCCCCCCCCCCCCCCCCCCCCCCCCCCCCCCCAACAAAAAGTAGAAGTATAATAAAATGTAGGCATTATTGCCATTTTCAAGTAAGTTTATTGAAATCGGATACCTATCAGTGTTATAAGAAGATGTTTTGCATTTGGAGGAAGGGGGGAGGGGGCAATCCGAACTGACAAGCATTTTGACACAAATAGAATTGAGTCTTACATAGGCATGTCTTTCACGTTTGCATACAAGCGGCACGACAAGCAAAGTGGGAAAGGGAGGGGGAGGAAGGGGAGGAGGAGGGTCCATTTTCATCATTAAAATTGTTTTAGAATCTGAGAGTAAGGAGGGGGGTGGTGGTGGAATTTTATCCTCCAAATTGTTCTAAAAAGCGGGGGAGGGGGGGGGGGGGGGGCGTGGGAAGGGGGGGGGGGGGTGATTGTCATTTTCCAAAGTCTTGTCTAAGGGAGAATGTGTGGAGGGAAGGGGAGCTCA
>JADBJO010000067.1:132500-135000 GCA_016801955.1 Conus betulinus
GGAGAAAGCTCACTAACATATAACTCCTGGTCAGATACCGATATTTCGAAACCTGATTGTTTCTCCTCAGTGACCGCGGAAAGTGGTAATTTGACTCCTCTGCCTTTTCGTTTTAAGAAGAAATGCTATACCAGAAAAAGGCTGGTGTGCAATACCATAGTATGTTTGTTGAGTTTTTCAAAAAACTAACCAAAGGTGCCACCTAAGAAGCAAAAGAAAATCATGAAAGAGCAAAACAAACTACATTTTCTTGTGAAAGTAGAAAAATATAAAAAGATAACCTCTTAAGACACAAAGTGCTGAGGGCCAGTTCTTGGAATGAATCCACAAGGGACTAAATTACAATAAAACAATAAATTAGGATAAGTACCGAGCACCATTCCAGCAACTTACAGAGCAGCTAGGTGTTCAGCAATGACTGCAGAGAAATATTGAATTATAAAACAAAGCTTGCTGAGACAATCTGCACATAAGAGCAAGCTTTGTTTATAATTCAATAATTTCTTGCAAAGATTGAAACCTAGCTGCTCTGTAAGTTGCTGAATGGTGTTCGGTACTTATCCTTGGAATATTGTAAATATATAAACCCCTATCACTTACTATATGCATAGGAAACTATCGCAATATATATCTCGAAGACAGATCTATATGTGTCGCCTGCTCCGAGTGCCTGTCGTCCGCTGTGTGTCGGACTCATGAGAGAGAGGAGACACGGCTAATTGCGTGTGTGTGTGTCTCTGTGGCGTCAGATAGAGACACACCACAGTCCATATATGTATATATATGTAACGACGAGAGAGAGTGACAGACAGACAGACAGACAGAGAGAGACAGACAGAGAGAGAGAGAGAGAGAGAGAGAGAGAGAGAGAGAGACAAGGATCTGTCGTGTAGCCATACCGAAACGAAACTCCACAGTCTGAATCATGCGGTCATCGTCAGCCCACGTGCTCAAACAGACTCCACAGCCCCCATGATGATCAAACAGTCTCCACAGGTCCTTCTCTCTGTGTTGTCGTGGTGACATCAGTTCAAGTTCCCTCTCCAATGGAGAATGTCGTCAGATGAATATGATGGCACCTTCCGAAGGTAGGACACTCCCTCACACTCGCTCTTAAAGCTATCATCAGAGTCAATAGAGGGCTTAAGTGGTGTTCTGTGTATATCAGATCAGAAGAAGCACCACTGAACACCAGCAAAGAGACCCAGCCGCAGGGCAGTGTCCCCGCTAGTGGGTTGCCTCGTGACGCCCTTATGTTGTAAAGTGACAGTACTGATTCTGCGATAGAACGAACAAGGGTGTGGCTATGTGAGGAGGATCCGGAATGAGCGGCGTGGGTATGATGCCGCTAAGAGGGCACGGAAGGTGAGATAAGGAAAGAAAAAAAGAGAGGATAATGACATAAATAAACATGTTCCAGCCACTGACCGTGTGAGGGTAGGACAGGGGACGCAACCTGTCGTAGTCTTCCTGCCCGGCCGTGTCCCACAATTGTAGAGTAATGGTGTTGCCATCTAGAGTGATGTCATCCGTATAGTTGTCGAACCTGAAAACAAATCACAGAAGAATTTTGCTCTTGTTCTCAAGAATGGGTCAAATTTTCGGTGCTCTCAAAACAATTATTCTCACCAAACAGTTAAAAACGTACAAATCTAAAAATGAGCAATCGAGAACATATTATTCTTCTTTAATTTCAGAAAACCCCGAGCAAATCACACACACACACACACACACACACACACACACACACACACACACACACACACACGCACGCACGCACGCACGCACGCACGCACACACACACACACACACACACACACACACACACACACACACACACACACACACACTTGTTTTGAATGGTTAGCTGTATTTGTGGACTATATTGAAACCAAAATTAACAAATTGAAGTGATGGTAATGATGACGACGATGACGACGACGATGATGATGATGATGGTGATGATGATGATGACGACGACGACGTTGATGTTGATGATGATGATGAAAACAGTATCCCTGGCAAAGATGTAAACCCCCACATTGTTCACGCATTCTCTTCACATACATCGAGTAACTCAGCTGCACCTTATGTTATACTACTAGTAGGAGACTGGAGAAAAAAAAAAAAAAACCTCCATCTCCACTCTTCATCCACCAGGCTGTGCTCAGGCTAAGTCAACCACTCACCTAAAAGAACATCTGTCAGTACACTTCACAAAAACGTGATCAATGTTGGCTGTCAAAAGTGTGGTCAAGTTTTGGGATTTGGGAAACAAGCCTGCTCGTGTAAAACAACGAAGAAGAACCTTTTGCCGCGGGCTGTTACGGCAAAACATTAGACACAACAAGACACAATAAGCATGTTTGCTTTATGGCAACCAGTCTGTAAAACTATAATGATCAATAATCGGTGCAGTAGAGAACAGAACGGGTGTCAGTCCAAAAACAAAACCCCCCAAAAAATGAAAGAAAAAAACCAGATGCAAAGCATATAAACG
>JADBJO010000067.1:147500-155000 GCA_016801955.1 Conus betulinus
TCTCGTGACTCGTTTGTCCACGTTTCTCTTGGCGGTTCGCTAACATTTGTTTAAGATTTGTTTAGATTCCCGCCTGCAGTCGTCTCACTTTGCAACTGAAAACATTTAAATGAAACTCAGGATCGTGCAGGCTCCTTCGGGCACTGGTGCATGCCATCTACCCGTGTGTTTGCAGGACACGGACACAGCGGGTATGGAAAGAAAGAATCCGAGCCACGCTAGATATCAGACACACACGGGGCCAATGAACAAGAGCGCCAACCATGAAGCAACACATTGGATGATGACAGTTCACGTCTGCTGAAATCAGTCAGGAAAAGTGTTTGGCCCTTTCTGTCACACAGCTACATGGCATGCACCAGCGCACGAAGGAACTTGATCCTGAGTTTCAGTTAGTTGCAAAGGGAGAAAGGTGGCAGAGTGGTTAAGACGTTCGCCTGCCAATCCAACGTGTGAGAAGTGCGTGGGTTCGAGCGCCGCCTTTCTCGCCCTTTCTTTCCCAGTTTGGATGACAAATCGAACTGAACGCGAAGGGAAACAGGCAGATCTTGACATACATCAACTTGCTCGTTATTCATCGAAATGTTGGCGCTGTGTTTCTTGTTGGAGAGGTGCTCGGTTACCAATACTTATCCATAAAACACACACACACAAGCGCGGGCATGCTCGCACGCTCGCTCTCTCTCTCTCTCTCTCTCTCACTCACACACACACACACACACACTCTCTCTCTCTCTCTCTCTAAACACACACACACACACACACAAGCGAGCGCATGCACGCACGCACTTTCTCTCTCTCTCTCTCTCTGTCTCACACAAACACGCGCGCGCACAAACACACTAACACTCTCTCATTCTTCTCATACATGCGCGCGCGCAGAGAGAGAGAGAGAGAGAGAGAGCGAGAAGACAGCGAGGGGATCAGGATGTACTCTAACTGAAGGTCATAAGCATCTGTGCGAGCGGAAGTGGAATGACTTCTACCGAATGCATGGAACTTCCCATAGACAGATGGACCTCCTCTCTGCCACAGCTGCTGCCGCTGTCTGCTGCTGCTGAGCAGGCGAGGGGGGAGGAGGGGGAGGATGGGGTGTAAACCTGCTGACCAAAATATTGCATGGAGCTGTGGGATGCTGGTGTGGTGGACAGCTCTCTCTCTCTCTCTCTCTCTCTCTCTTGCGTGTGGGAACAATGAGCGCATCGAAGCAAGCATGAGAGCACGGGAGCTTACGCGCGCGATTTGGGGATATGAGAGAGAGAGAGAGAGAGAGAGAGAGAGAGAGAGAGAGAGTGTGTGTGTGTATGTCTGTCTGTCTGTCTGTGTCTAAGTGTACGAGTGCGTGAGTCAGCGCGCACACGCATTCACAAGAGCATTATTTCCCTGCAATCATCGGCCCATTCACTGCAGCCTTTGTCATAAACATAGCTTCCCTGCTGCCCTGCTGCCAAATCACAGCGCTGTGCGTCCCATCCTACACAGCACCCTGCACAGCTGGTTGGCCCCCTCCCAGTCCCTGTCTCTCCAGCTGCTAGGGTCCCCTCCCAGTCCCTGTCTCTCCAGCTGCTATGACCCCCTCCCAGTCCCTGTCTCTCCAGCTGCTAGGGTCCCCTCCCAGTCCCTGTCTCCAGCTGCTATGACCCCCTCCCAGTCCCTGTCTCTCCAGCTGCTAGGGCCCCCTCCCAGTCCCTGTCTCTCCAGCTGCTAGGGCCCCCTCCCAGTCCCTGTCTCTCCAGCTGCTAGGGCCCCCTCCCCAGTCCCTGTCTCTCCAGCTGCTAGGGCCCCCTCCCAGTCCCTGTCTCTCCAGCTGCTAGGGCCCCCCTCCCAGTCCCTGTCTCTCCAGCTGCTATGACCCCCTCCAGTCCCTGTCTCTCTCAGCTGCTAGGGCCCCCTCCCAGTCCCTGTCTCTGTCTCTCCAGCTGCTAGGGCCCCCTCCCACTCCCTGTCTCTCCAGCTGCTAGGGTCCCCTCCCAGTCCCTGTCTCTGTCTCTCCAGCTGCTATGACCCCCTCCCAGTCCCTGTCTCTCCAGCTGCTAGGGCCCCCTCCCAGTCCCTGTCTCTCCAGCTGCTAGGGCCCCCTCCCAGTCTCTGTCTCTCCAGCTGCTAGGGCCCCCTCCCAGTCCCTGTCTCTGTCTCTCCAGCTGCTAGGGCCCCCTCCCACTCCCTGTCTCTCCAGCTGCTAGGGCCCCCTCCCAGTCCCTGTCTCTCCAGCTGCTAGGGCCCCCTCCCAGTCCCTGTCTCTGTCTCTCTCCAGCTGCTATGGCTCTCTCCCAGTCCCTGTCTCTCCAGCTGCTAGGCCCCCTCCCAGTCCCTGTCTCTGTCTCTCCAGCTGCTAGGGCCCCCTCCCAGTCCCTGTCTCTCCAGCTGCTAGGGCCCCCTCCCAGTCCCTATCTCTGTCTCTCCAGCTGCTATGGCTCTCTCTCCAGTCCTGTCTCTGTCTCTCCAGCTGCTAGGGCCCCCACCCAGTCCCCTGTCTCTCCAGCTGCTAGGCCCTATATTGAACTATGCTGGAACGTCATATGCCACATAGCTACTGGCAAGATCACCTTCAACCTCGGGTCTGCATATGACCTCCTGCCCTGGAACTGAAAGCTGGAAGAAAGAAAGAAAGAAATCACGCCACCCTGCGTGCCTTGCTCTGTTCATGCCAACAAACAGTGGAACCTGTCCTGAGGTCATGCCAAGCAGCGCTAAGCCGGGGGATGTATACATGAAGACACCACCAAGCGCTTCAAGAGATTTGCACGTGCGGTTCGTTCTGGTGTCTCCAGAAGCCCCAGCAACGGCACTCCTACACGGCAGGAGGTTTGTCAACCATGGTCTGGAACAGCTGTGACGTCAACAGCAGGGAAGCGGGGTTATACTGGATGGAGGGAGTGGATGGACTGGGTGTGCATACCCGATCTTCCAGAATGAGAACGCTTCCAGAGATCATCAGGAAGGGCGGCATGAGACAGGGGTGCTCCATCCAGGTTCATCAAAACACATGAGTCTGATTGAGTTCACTGTGTCCTATGGAATCAGAATGGAGGAAACTCACGCGTACAAGAAAGCAGTATACCAGTCTAGCCAGAGACACAGGCGGAAAGTAGCTTCTACACCAAAGTCCTCGCCACAGACGTCGGAGCAAGGTACGTAGGCTCTTCAGCCTATGATTTCATAAAACAGCCCTCTGCTTATTGAGAAGAAGAGACTCAGAATTCTGAAGGCAATGGCGGAGGCAGCTGAAAGAGAACCATCCGGATCTTGTCGAGAAGGAACAAAACTAAAACTTCAGAAAGGTTTTATAGTTCCAAACTTGCAACACGTATCCGTTAGCTATGACGCTTTTTTTAAAAAAAATCGGTCAAAAAGGCACGTCTTGAGATGCCCAGCATCGAAGCGGTGCAGCTTCTGATCCTGGTTCCAAATCTTCTCTGAAGTCTTCTGTCTCCATGCTGTCCCTGGAATTTCTTCCTGTTGACATGTACAGTAATGTGCTGACCACGCTCAAAAGATCACAACCCAACACCATCAGCCCTCGTCTCTGCAGCACATGGGCTACGTGCTGTAATATGTGTGTTACACAATGTTTGAACGTGATCTACCGGCTACATCAGGCTACAGTCTGCTCCAACGGGAAGAAAGGTAGTGCGTCTTTCATGTACAACACAATCAGCTTGCCCAACGGTCCACACTACGCGTAATACTGGAATTCCGTGCAGACATAGTAATGTCGTAGTTTTTTTGTTTATGTGGTTATATGATTTTGAAGATGTTGTTGTTGTTGTTGTTGCTGCTGTTGCTGTTGTCATTGTTGTTGTTGTTGTTGTTGTTGTTGTTGTTGTTAGGAGCTACGTGCTTATGTCATGAATATAGAACAACGTTCAGGTTTGAACGGACAGTGAAGTCTATGTCTTATTAGTTCCGAGTCTGTTTACCTATAGATAGATCGACATATCGACATATCGACAGATAGATAGATAGAGAGATAGATAGATAGATAAGATAGATAGACAGACAGACAGATAGATAGACAGACAGATAGATAGATAGATAGACAGAAACAGATAGAAAGATAGATAGATAGATAGAGAGAGAAGATAGATAGATAGACAGATAGATAGATAGATAGATAGATAGATAGATACAGATAGATAGATAGATAGATAGATTTCTGTTTATTTTGAGAGAGAGAGAGAGAGAGGAGAGAGAGAGAGAGAGAGAGAGAGAGAGAGAGAGAGAGACAGACAGACAGAGAGACAGACAGACAGAGAGAGAGTTTATTGAATTCAGTCAGATATTTTTGCGAGCGTGAAATCATTTCACTCTAAGATGTTAAAACAGCTGAGAGTGATATATACGAAAAAGAAATGGATAGTAGCCACAATAAACACGTTGTTTGCATCCGTGTTTAACAAGCAATTCCACACTTTGTCAGAATATGCATGTGGTGTGTAGAGACAGTGACAGAAGGAAGGAGAGGGAGGAGAGAAAAGTGATGGGGAGAGAGAGAGAGGGAAGACAGGACTGTCAGACAGAGAGAAAATATACTCTGTGTGTGTATGTGTGTGTGTCTGTGTGTGTATTAGAGACAGACAGACAGACAGACAGACAGACAGACAGATACACACACAGACAGAAGAACACACACACACACACACACACACACACACACACACACACACACACACACCACATACTCTCTCTCTCTCTCTCTCTCTCTCTCTCTCTCTCTCACACACACACACACACACACACACACACACACACACACACACACACACACACACACACACACACACACACACAGAGAGAGAGAGAGAGAGAGAGAGAGAGAGAGAGGAGAGAGAGAGAGAGAGAGAGAGAGAGAGAGAGAGAAAGAACTTCTACGCCTGCATCCTGAAGAGACAGAGCTGGGGTGGTGGTGGGGTGGGGGTGTGAGTTGGGGTGAGGTTGTCTGGTTATAAATATAAGCAAAAAGTCGCAGCTAAACAATTGGATGTAATAATACTGACGTCAAAGATGCATTTTCCCACTATTCGCTACCAATGTTGAAATCACAAGATCGAAACATCCTGCCTTATTATTCCCGACGAAAACCACCACACGAGTGCTTCGTGAAGATGGTGTTCTTGACAGGCTTTCGGTTTTCATGAAAAAGCCATCCGCCTTGTCCCAATGACAAGATGGTTTATTTCCTGGCTAAGTAGAAGAAACTGTCAATTCTTCGAACACACACACACACACACACACACACACACACACACACACACACACACACACACACACACACACACACACACACACACACACGGACACAGACACACAGACACAAAGACAGACACACAGACACAGACACAAAACATACACACACACACACACACGCACGCACGCACACACGTGCGCTCACGCACATGCACACAAACATACAAATACGCACGCACGCATGCAGACACGCACGCGCGCGCGCGCGCGCACACACACACATGTACGCACACACGCATGCACACACACGCACGCACGCACGTACACACACACACACACACACACACACACACACATACACACACACACACACACACACACACACACACACACACACACACACACACACACACACACACACACACACACACACACACTTGGAGAAGAAAATGGAGAGGAAATTCGCATCCGATCGAGGGTTGTATTCACTGTGCACTGCAGTCGTGTCCCGCACAAAATGAAAGTAGCATGACTTCCGTGGACTGCTTTTTTTTTCATCCTGTGTGGTGGAGGTGCAGGTATAGGCTGACAACTTGAGACGCAGTATAGTGTGTGTGTGTGTGTGTGTGTGTGTGTGTGTGTGTGTGTGTGTGTGTGTGTGTGTGTGTGTGTGTGTGTGTGTGTGTGTGTGTGTGTGTGTGTGTGTGTGTGGAGGGGGGGGGGTGTGATGTGTGTGTGATGTGTGTGATGTGTGTGTGTGTGTGTGTGTGTGTGTGTGTGTGTGTGTGTGTGTGTGCGGCGCGCGCGCGCGCTTGTGTCAAGTCAAGTCAAAATTTTTACCTCCAGATTGAACATTGATAGAGCAGAGAAACTGCTTTTTTTCTTTTTTCTTTTTTTTTTTTTTTTTTTTTTTTTTTACATCAAGCCATCATAAAAAAAAAAACCAAAGAAATTTGAATAATGAAATAATGAAAACGGAGAAATACAAATTATGTGTGTGTGTGGGGGGGGGGGGGGGGGGGGAGGGGATGTCTGTCTGTCTGTCTGTGCCAGCAAAGCGTGGCGTGCAGTGTGTGTGTGTGTGTGTGTGTGTGGGTGTGTGTGTGTGTGTGTGTGTGTTGTGTGAGGGTGTGGTGTGCAGGGAGAGGAGAGAGAGGAGACGAGAGAGGTGGGGTGTGAGAGAGAGGAGAGAGGAGAGAGAGAGAGAGACGAGAGAGAGAGAGAGAGAGAGAGAGAGAGAGAGAGTTGTGTGTGTGTGTGTGTGTGTGTGTGTGTGTGTGTGTGTTTTGCAACAGCATTCTTTTTTTTTTTTATCTGAATTTTTTACTCTTCCACCGAAACTGTCAGTGATCGAAAGGCCACTTTAGAAACTCGGATCACTTACAACTACTTGGAAAGACCAGAGGATGAGAGTGGGGGGGTTGAGGAACGGGAGGAGAAGGGGGGGGGGGGGGGGGGGGGGGGGGGGGGGGCGCGCAGGCGGGGAGCAGGTGTTTGTGTGGTGTGTGTGTCAGGAGAGGGGCAAGGAAAGAGAAGCGGGGAGAGGGGGGGGTGTCAATTTTCTTTTATGAACGTTTGATGACATAGATTGTGCTCTGTCAATCACGGCAAGAAAGTCACTATCTCTGACCTGTCAAAACCTTGGACGCAGATGGCGGGCTCAGTCATGATCACAATCTTTGTCACATAAGGAAAAAGGCAGGTCTGAACATAAAGAGAGAGAGAGAGAGAGAGAGGAGGAGAGAGAGAGAGAGGGAGAGAGAGGAGAGAGAGAGACGGGCAGAGGGAGACGTAGACAGGGACAGAAAGAGAGAGACGAGAGGGGAGGGGAGGGGGAGAGAGATGACAGACAGAGAGGACGAGGAGAGAGAGAGGAGAGACCGGCAGACAGACAGAGAGGGAGACAGACGTAGACAGGGACAAAAAGAGGGACGGGGGGGGGGGGGGAGGGGGAGGGATAATAGAGAGAGAGGAACAGACAGACAATAGACAGACAGGCAGACCGACAGAGGACAAAACAGACGTAGACAGGGACAAAAAGAGAGAGGGAGGGGGGGGAGAGAACAGACAGATAATAGACTGACAGACAGGCAGACGACAGATGGACAGACAGACGGACGGAGAGACGAGAGACAGACAGATGGACGGACGGACGGACAGAGGAGACAGGTACAGGGCAAGAAATAAAGAGAGAGAGAGAGAGAGAGAGAGAGAGAGAGAGAGAGAGAGGGAGGAGGGGGGAGAGAGTGGGGGAAATTTTAATTGGGAGGAGGTTGAGAGAGAGAGGGAGGGGGGGGGGGGGGGGAGGACAGA
>JADBJO010000067.1:165000-175000 GCA_016801955.1 Conus betulinus
CAGTGAAACGGCAACTTATTTTTGGACAATGACCGTACATTGTTCATTTCCTGTTGTACTGACAAGCCTGTAGGGGCGAAAGAGATGGCTCGCTAGCCTATAAAAGGCTGCGTTATTCGTCCGGTGACAAAAGCCTCTCTCCACCTCACTGTGTGTGTGTGTGTTGTGTGTGTGTGTGTGTGTGTGGTGTGGACTGCCTGGCACTGACGTCAGTGAGTGCCGATCATTGGGAGGGTGATGACGGGCTGTGCCTCAGTTTCAATGGGGTCAGAAGGGACTGACGAAGGCCGAGCCGCCGCCAGTAGGCCTGTATAACGCTTGTGGGCGGAGGAAATGATCGTCGGAGTCTCCAATCTCTCCTCTCTGGATTCATCTCACTCTCTTCTCTCTCTCTCTCTCCTCTCTCCCCCTCCTCTCTCTTCGCCATCTCTCTCTCTCTCTCTCCTCTCGCTCTCTCTCTCCTTCGTGTCCGTCTGTCTGTCTGATTATGTATGATGTTGTTTATGTATCTCTCATCTCTCATCTCTCTGTTCTCTCTCCTCTCCCTCTCTCTCTTGTATCTCTCTCTCTCTTCTCTCATCTATGTAGTATGTATCTCTTCTCTTCTCCTGTATCTCTTCTCTCTCTAATCTCTCTCTCTCCCTCTCTTCGATCTCCTCTATCACGGTGGGGGGGGGCGGCTGTCTCGCCGCGTGGGCGTCTCCCATCTCTCCTTATCTCTCTTTGTTATGTAGTATCCCTCTTCTCTCCGCTCCTCTCTTCTCCCTCTCTCTCGTATCTCTCTATGTATTATGTATCTCTTCTCTCTCCAGTCTGTCTATCCCTGATCTTCCTCGGATGTATCTCTCTCTCGTCCTATCTCTCTCTATGTAATTATCCTCTCTCCCTCTCTGGGTATGTATGTATGTATCTCTATGTATGTAGGTATGTATCTCTCCTCATCTCTCTCTCCTCTCTCCTCTTCCTCCTTCCTCGTTTTCTCTCTCTCTCTTCCTTCTCCTCTCACCTCTTCTCGCTCTCCCCTCTCTCTCTCTCTCCGCTCCTCTCTCTCCCTCCTCCTCTCTCTCTCTCTGTGGGTGAGGGGGGTGGCGCGCTTGTTGCAGCCTATGTGTGTGTGTTGTGTGTGTTGTGTGGCTGTTGTGTGTGTGTGTGTGTGTTGTGTTGGTGTGTGTTTGAGTGAGTGGTTTGTGAGTGTGTGTGTGTGTGTGTGTGTGAGTGTTTTTGTGGAGTGTGTGTGTGTGTTTGTGTGTGTGTGCGCGCGCGCGTGGTGCATACATGTTAGTGTGTGCAAGGGGGCATGCGCGCGCGCGCGGCGCGTGCGGGCGGGCGGCGGTCTTGTAAGGGTGGATGGGCGGGTTCAGTTTCTTCAGATTTTCACTGTATTGTATGTGTACATGTATCATTTGACTGCCTCTCCCTTGGCTGGTTCGACCTGTCTCTGCATGCATGCACATCACAGGTCTACACAAACCTACAGATACATGCTTGTTACAGCTCACTCATCGTTCCCCCCCCCCCCCTTGACCCACCGACCCAACCATCAAAATATCTCTTTTCTTTCTTTTCCCCCTCCCTTCCCCGCCCCCCCCCACCCCCCCCCCCCCCCCCCCCCCCCCATCCCCCCGAAAGGTCTGGCAGTCCTGGACTGGAGTAACGCCCATATCCATTATGGTTCGTGGATCCACGGTACTGCGCAGCAAGCACCTGCTACTGTCGTCGTCACCCCTGTTGAACAGTCACCTGTCATAGTGGTTTGGATGTATGGGGTTCTGGTGGAGAATATCTTTTAAAACGATATCATCGTTCGGTTTTGAAAGAGTTTTTTTTTTTCCCAACATTCTGTCAAATGTTTCGGGAGGTTCTTTTTGCGCTTCTCTCTCTCTCTTCTCTCTCTCTCCTCTCTCTCTCTCTCTCTCTATCTCTCTCTCTCTCTCTCTCTCTCAACAATAGACTGAAAGAACTGCTCTGGCGCCTAAAACCTCAACCTTTGATCGATAAACGTGTTAAAAGTTCTGTTTCTGAGTTCTCTCTCTCCTTCTCTCTCTCTCTCTCTTCTCTCTCTCTCTCTCTCTCTCTCTGAGTGTACGGGAACGCTGGCCAACAGTCTCTCATTTATCAATCATAACATTTAGGTCACGTGATTTTCTTACTTTGTTTGGGAAAAAGGCCTCTGAACAGGCTTTGGCTGAACATTCTCAATGCCGTGGACTTTTAAGTCACGGTAAAGTCATTGAGAAATGGTCCTGTGTCAATTCCTCTGAGCCATCTTTGACAAAGTGGTCAGGTGACTGATTGGTGATTTGTTACCCGGGATGGAGTATATGCTGCCTTAATGGCGGGATGATGAAAACGGCCATACACAAAAAACTCCACTGCCTGTCTATACAGGGAGTGTCCGCAGGAGTATCAGCCTGCGTACGCAGAAAGAAAGAAAGAAAGAGAGAGAAAAAAAAAACAAAAAAAACTGGTGATTGTGACATGCTCCCTATCATCCTTCACAAACAGACTGAAGGAGCGTGTGTAGCAGCAACGACGGCATTTAACCGGCATTTTCAAAACAATCGGCATTATCTCTTTAAGTTCCACATTCAGTCGGTGTTAAAAGAATCCTTGTGCGTAATGCGTTATCAAGATTTAGGGGGCGGATATCTCGCCACTGAACACTCCGTAAGATGACATTCTCACACAATATTGAGAGGGAGAACAAGCGGCCGGGTCTGGGGGGGGGGGGGGGGTGGGGTGGGGGTGGGGGGGGGGGGGGGGGGGGGGTGGGGGGGGGGGGGGGGAAAAGGCGGGGGGGGGGGGGGGGGGGGGGGGGGGGGGGGGGGAGGGGTGTAGGGGGGGGGGTTAGGGGGAGGGGAGGTCTTGGTTTGTATTTCTCTTTTGGCGAATTTCGTACATTGTGTACTGGTATTTATTGACTGTAAGAGATAGATATATTACGGGGTGTCCGGAGAGTGTGTGTTTTAGTTTCACTTTTCATTCGATGAAGTCTTTCATCATTACTGCCAATAGCGACACTCTAGGGATCTGATGCAAACAGAATTTATCTTGTTGGATATAGACAGGCCTGACAGACAGACAGACAGACAGGATAGATGGAAGCGATAGATAGATAAAGCGATAGACAGACCCACAGACAAACAGATAGACAGACGGACGGACAGACAGACAGACAGAGACACAGAGAGAGAGAGGTAGGGTAAGTAGATAGAGAGAAAGATGGATATATAGGCTGCTCATATGCCTCTCCTGTACGGGTTACATCCTCGAAGAATGAATATAATGGAGAGAGAGAGAGAGAGAGAGAGAGAGAGAGAGAGAGAGAGAGAGAGAGAGAGAGAGAGAGAGAGAGAGAGAGAGAGAGAGACAGAGCGTACACAAGTGAACAATGGTTTTGTTTGTGTGTGTGTGTGTGTGTGTGTGTGTGTGTGTGTGTGTGTGTGTGTGTGTGTACACGTACGCGCGCGCGTGTGTGGGTGTCTGTGTGTGTTTATATGTGTCAATGTGTATTTGTGCGCACACTCGTACACACACAACCAAACTATATCCACGAGCGCAACCAACATGCTACATAGTTACATGCCACACACTACAATCATGTTCTCGCCTTCAACTTACCCATCTCCGACCACGACACATTTCACTTTTTTGGCAGCCATCACAGGGTCTTTCAACCGATCCTCTCTCAGTTAGACACGAGCGATGCACCAGAAATAGGTCCACAATCACACGTATTCTTGTGTCTTTCACCAGAAATGTCTCTGGGGGGAAATCACCCACGCTTGGCAGTTTGGGAATTTTTTTTTTTTTTCACTCCCCCTAAGGAATTACCGTTTTCGTCAGAAATGTGTAAGACTGACTTTGAGATATTAACGCGCGCGCGCGTGTGTGTGTGTGTGGTGTGTCTTATGTGTGCGCGCGCGCCCTTTTGTTACAATAACATCCCTTCCACAAATTCCATTGAGAACCTTCAAAATAACAATTGAAAAAGATATTGACGAGCTGCTAAATTTAACACAGTTCAGATCTGCCACTCACTGAATATGACGTTTATTTCCGTCTTCACATCTTCCTGCGATTTCGTGTGTTTATTATATCGTGGGCGGTTACGGAGATGGTGGGGAAGGGGATTTTTCCTGTAGGCACTGGCGTATAGTTGATAATTATCGAACGGTTCGCAATGAGAGCCGCGTGACAAGCAGACCCACACAACTGACGCCGACGAAACGGAAGGACACTTCCTTCTAGTAGATTTCAGCAACTTCAGCCAGTCGCAACAAACCCCGTAACTCCTTCCTCGTGCGGCTGCGTGAGGGCGACAAGCAGCCCAGCCCGTGATTGTCGCTCGCTTCCCAAAAAGGGCTGAAGGCTCTGACGTCACTAACGACTGCATTGGGGGTATTTTTCCCGCTGTCGTCGGTGACGCCTGTGTGTGGAACATCGGTGAGTGTGTGAGTGGTGTGTGTGTGTGTGTGTGTGTGGTGTGTGTGTGTTTTGCTCATCTATCTCTCGCTCTCTCGCTCTCTCTCTCTCTCTCTCTCTCTGTCTGTTGTGCCCTTTGTGTGTGTGTGTGTGTGTGTGGGTGTCTGGTGAGGTGTGTGTGTTGTGCTCCTCTCCTCCCGCTCTCCTCTCTCCTCTAGCTCTCTCTCTCTCTCCTCTGTTTGTGTGTGTGTGGGTGTGTGTGAGTGTGAGTGTGTGTGTGTGCGTGTGTGTGTGTGGTGTGTGTGTGTGTGTGTGCACTGGCATATGATGCGTGCTGATCGGCGTCGTGGAAGTGTCATGACTTGTTACGTGTCGTGAAGCTGAGCCGGCCTATGTTGATTATCCTTCCGGGTCATTACTTCAGTTATGCTCTCTCTCTCTCGCTCTCCTCTCTCTCTCTCTCTCTCTCTCGCTCTCTCCTCTACAGAAGCACCACTTACTCTCTCTCTCTCTTTCTCTCACTCACACCTCTCTCTCTCTCTCTCTCTTTCTCACTACACAACTCACACACACAACACACCACACACACACACACACACACACACACACACACACACACACACACGTACACCACTCATACACACACACAACACACACACACACCACACACACACACACACAACACACACACACACACACACACACACCCCCACAACACACCACAAACACAACACAAACACAACACAAACACACACACCACACACACACACACACACACCCCAAACACAACACAAACAAAACGCGCGCCCGCGCGCGCGCGCGCGCTCACACACACACACACACACACACACAACAAAACAAACACAACAAAACGCTCCGCGCAACGCGCGCGCGCTCACACACACACACACACACACACACACACACATACACACACACACACAACACACACACCACACAACACACAACTCTCTCACATACGACACACACACACACCCACACCACACACACACACACCACACACACACACACATACACCACACACACCCACACACACACACACACACACACACACAAAGGCACACACACACACACACCACACACACTCACACCACTCATACACACACAACACACACACACACACACACACACACACACACACACACACACACACCCCACACAACACAACACAACACAAACAACACCACACACAACACACACAACACACACACACAACACACACAACACAACACAAACAAAACGCGCGCGCGCGCGGCGCGCGCGCGCTCACCACACACACAACACACACCCACAACACACACACACACACACACACACAACACACACACACAAAACACGCAGCGCGCGCACAACACAACACAAACAAACACACGCACACACACACACGCGCTCACACACACACACACACACACTCACACACACACACACACACACACACACACACACACATACACACACACACACACCACACACACACACCCAACAACACCACAACACAACACAACACACACACACAACACACACACACACACACACACACACCACACACACACACACACCACACACTACACACACTACACACACACTACACTACACACTACAACACACACGACGGAAATCCCCACATGAACAAACAGTGAATGCGAATGATGATGGTACCACGTCATGCACACCCATAGCCTGAGCCCTTTTCATGACATCTGGCGCACAACAAGCCCCCAGCTGCCTGTACTCATCCATCCACAACCCCCCAGTATTAACTCCCCTGTTCTGTGGCTTCTTGTATCACCAGCTGTGACGCTGGAGTCCCAACCAGGTGCTGGCGCTGGACGAATGGTGCGTTGATTGTTATGCCCTATCGTCCCAGTGAGTCCCAGAGACCAAGGTTGTTTGTTGTCTGGCCTCTAAGCTTGACCACGTTTTTCCGTATCAACAGCGACAAAACCGTCCGTTACGGAACCCGACCGTCTGGCCTTTTTTTTCTTCCAGCAGTCTACAGCACAAACAGACAGTACAGCACACTGGTGAATTACACGGCGAGTGCATCAACCACCCTGTAGATATTTCTACACAGCAGAGACTTCCGAACTATTATATGACACCTGCATAGAAATCTTAAACTGTTTGCAAAAAAAAAACATCCAGAGAAACTGAAAAAAAAAAGGTGCGGCGCATTTTTCTAAACGGGATGACGATTCCACAGCTGGCGTTAGAAGGAAACCCAGACTGACCACTCTGCAAACATTGCAGTTCCCAACTACTAAGACATTATGATGGACAGCGTTAGCATTTCCGCGTGTCCCCTTAATTACCACAGTGACTTACCGCGCGATCTGGCTACCATGTCGCATGTCCAGTATTATTTACATCAAAATGTTTGTTCATGTTTATTTCAAATGTCCAATCCGTCCCCTCCCCCCCCCCCCCCCCCCCCCCCCCCCCCCCCCCCCCCCCCCCCCCTTCCCCCCTACTTCCCACCTCAAGATGTATCAATGGGCCAAAAACCTGACGCATGAAACCATTCGTATTCTCTCTCTCTCTCTCTCTCTCTCTCTCTCTCTCTCTCTCTCTCTCAAAATGCGAGTCACAGCGCTGTCATAACTTAAGGATTTTGATCATTCGTTCGTAACAAATCTCTCTCTCGTCTCTCTCTCTCTCTCTCTCTCTCTCTCTCTCTCTCTCTCTCTCTCTCTCTCTCTCTCTCTCTGGTGATGAAAGTTATGCTGCTACGAAACTCAGTGTTTGTGTTGTTTGCCAACATTTGGTGTGTGGAGGAAAAGAATCCTTTCTCTATATAGTAAGTAAATGGCACAGAACCAACACCCCCTCAGTAAACACATGCTATAAGTATTTGATGTTCAGGTACAACCAGCAGTTCTATATGGGATGAATCATGGGCCCTGGAAGCCTCTTAGTCTTTTGTCAAAATGTTACATTCATGTGTTATCTCTCGGCGTTTGTGCCAGAACACCAAATGATTTAGTGTATGGACAGTTTGGGAGATTTTTCCATTGCGACTAACACCATTATGAGATATATCATATAATACTAGTCAAGATGAACACTGGCTATCACTTCTGGCGTATAAGTCATTGATGGTATTGATTACAGAGGCAAAACAAACTGGGTATCAAATATTGTAATGTATCAAGTATCGAATTGTGTGAACGGCTTCGTACATGTATGGGGAAAGTCTCTGCCTCTCTGCCTCACACACACACACGCACATGCGCGCGAGCGCGCGCGCGCACACACACACACACACACACACACACACACGCGAGCGCGCGCGCGCTTTTATGACAACATGTCTGTCGTAAATCCATTCACAAGACTGACAAATTACAAGACCTTTCATGTCAGGAGTGGTATCATGCGCGCAAGAGAACTCAACGTGCAGTTATATAATAAATGCGTGGCTAAGTCAACTCCATCAACGTCTGAAACACTGAGTAAGAATAGGGGATCACACTCAAGCGCGTGAAATGATTACATCCAGTCGGTAGCTACATAAAAGTGATAGTACAAACGCATCATGTAGCGTTTACTGCTGGAGGCATTATAAACAGGGAGCATAGTGGGGCTATGGTGTATCTGCAGTTACTTGACAATTGAAAACAGATGGAGCTGCAAAAGAAGCATGTTAACAATAATGGTAACCTTTCTCGTCCCGTCTGATATTTATATCATTATACCCTATTGTTAATTAAGCAGCAAGAATAGCCTAGTTGGTTGAGCGTCTGACTCGTAATCCTATTTGATCTGGCGTCGCTGGTTCGAATCGCGGTATAGGGGAAATTTTTCTTTCGGCTTAAGCATCGATCGCAACTCCACTCCCCAAAATCGTTTGGCCGTTGGGTATGGATGAGATGTAAGACACAATAGCATTCACCGAAACAATGAAAATCGCGGATAGGTGCTTTGAGGGCTCGGCATTTCGATGCAGCGGCAGGGGATAGCCAAAAACAGCCTCATATACACAGAGATACACGATCAGAGAGAGAAAGAAGCAGAGACGAACAAATATATACGCACACGCTGAGAGAGAGAGAGAGAGAGAGAGAGAGAGAGAGAGAGAGAGAGATTTACATACACACCTACATGTTGTAGATATATACATATTGAGAGAAAGGGAGACGTGCACACACACACACAATCACCGATTGTTATAAAACTCAGCCAATACATAGATCGGGTTCAAGAACCAGCAGATTGAATTGTGATGTGTGGATTCATGTGCCGATCCGTATCAAGGGGCGGATCCACCATCCGTTCAGCGAGATGACTACTGAATCGATGCGGTGAACCAAAAACTTGTTAGACGAAGATGAAATGCGACTCGAGCACACCTACAAGTTTAGGATCGGTCAAACAACGGATTTTAGGGATTCGTTCAGCAAAATCAATACAAGAAAGGAGGCGAACTGGGGTGGAGATGAAGGGGGGCGCGGCCAAAGGAGCCTATAGGTGAGGAGCGAGGTGAATCCGATGAGGTACAGTTCTTCGAGGTGTGAACCCAAATATAGAAATGCCACAACCATGTTTAATGATCAGACTGTGAAGGTCATGATGATGCGTGTGTGCGTGCACGAGAGAGAGAGAGAGAGAGAGAGAGAGAGAGAGAGAGAGAGAGAGAGAGAGAGAGAGAGAGAGAGCTTGCTTGCGTTTGTGAATGCGTGCGTGAGTGTATGTGTGTGTATATGTGTGAATGCAGGCAAGTGTGCATGATGCTAGTATATGCTCGCACGCCCCTACATGTACATGAGAGAGAGAGAGAGAGAGAGAGAGAGAGAGAGAGAGAGAGAGAGGGAGGGGGGGTAAAACAGTGGAACTTTAGGACCATCTGCGGGTGGTGCAGATGGATACAGACAGGCAGGATGATAACTGACTCATCCACACGGCCGGAAGTGTCGATAATTTGAGTTTGCAGACATATAAGTAGGTCGCTGTTAGGTGACACTTGAACAAAACACACACAAAAAGGACTTCTCACCATCACGCTTTTTCCTCCTTCCCCCATCCCCCTTCCTTTCCCATTCTGCTACCTCTCTCCCCACATGCACACTCACTCTCTCTCTCTCTCTCTCTCTCTCTCTCACGCACGCACGCACGCACGCACGTGTGCACACACACAAACCGAACGTGCACGCTCGTACATACTCACATTCTCTCTCTCTCTCTCTCTCTCTCTCTCTCTCTCTCTCTCTCTCTCACTTCTCTCTCTCTCTCTCTGACAAAGAGATTGAGAAAGAGGGGTGGGGAAGGTGTGTGGAAGGGAAGAAGAGGGAAATGGAGACTAGCACACTTTATTCACGTCAACTTTCTGCCGCACTGGCACGTGACGCAACACGGCAGCGATGAAAATAACTGCAGACGTATATCATAACTGATGACGATGCGATGAACAACAACCAACACCAATGATACAGTCACTCACTTTAACTGCTTTCGTAAAATCGGTTGCACCGGTGAAGTTATCCTTCTTTAATCAGTAAACCACGAGCTGATGATTTTAGTCAATGGCCAAAAGATCAGCCTTGAATTCAGATGGTTG
>JADBJO010000067.1:177500-180000 GCA_016801955.1 Conus betulinus
TGTTTTTCTCTCTATAAATAAAACATCTCGTGATAATGCAACAAAAACACTGAGGAACTCGGACATATATTATTTTAACAATTGCATCAAATGTAATGACAAAAGCAATGGGATAACATCATACAAAAGATTTATTTCTCATCCAGGGAGATTGAAAGTCTGATCCATAGGCTTCTTTTTAAACTCGTTTAAAACAAAATATTGCAAAGATATTAAATGTATGTGTGGTGATTCTATAAGTGTCAATCATTTACTGATTCATTGTCCCCCAAAACAAAAGAGCTTTTTGATAAATCAGGTATTGAGGGTTTTTTGTTGATGGATCGACTCCTTTATCACTATCTAGTATATTAAACAATTTTGCTACTCTTGAATCTGTTTCCAAATGTTTATTAGGCTGTTCACTTAATATTTTATCTTTAGCAGTTGTGATTGTTACCGTTACAATTCTAGTTTAAAGTTCTGATGAATAGGATGGGGGGGAGGGTTATGATTACATTCCTTACGAACTACTTTAAAACTTACACTCCCTTACACTCCCTAAAAAAAATGCATCTCTCTCATTCCTTACATCAAGTTTTTACTCATCGGAAAGGACGTTTAAACTGAAGAAGAAGACAACAACAACACACACACACACACACACACACACACACACACACACACACACACACACACGTACAGGGCTCCAAACCCTTTTTTTGTAACCATGCAGTGAACAGTTACCAGGGCCAGTAGGATGTTTTTCTTTTTCTTTTTTTTTTTTTTTTTATCTATTTTTGTGTGCATGTGTGTGTGTGTGATCGATCAACACTTTTTCAAGTTTCTGCAACCATTGTGAAGCCATAATCTGGCAAAAAGAACATTTTTTTTTTAATCAGTTTGTGAGTGTGGGTGTGTGATGTGTGTGTGTGTGTGTGTGTGTGTGTGTGTGTGTGTGTGTGTCTGTCTGTCTGTCTGTCTGTCTGTCTGTAGTCCTTAACCAGCATACGTAATACAATAAACAGTATAACACACAGATGGTTTTTGATATTTTATTATGGATACACTTGCCTCAGGCAGTCTGTACTTATAGCTTAAATACAATACAATTACACAACACTGAATTCATCAGTGACTTGATTTTCCTGAGGTAAGGATCTACTTGTTTGGGCAGGGATGCCTATACACTTGTATAAAAATGATGGCTTTTATTTGCCTCAGTCAGACATGTGGATTTATTTGCTCAGCAGTTGAAGAGGTCCATTACCCACCTTGTTATCGCTATCTGTCTGTCCTTGAAAACAAAACAGGCCCACTTTTTTTTTTTTTTTTTTTTTTTTTTGTTGTGTGTGTCCGTCAGCTTAAATGGATCTTATGCCACAAGGAATTACAGCCAGTGTGACAAGAAAAAAACTAAAGCAGTGAATAGTGTGCGAATTGTGAACTTAATCTTTACAGTTCAATTAATTGTACTGATTGTTGATTTAGCGAGCAGATATTGTCAGTGTCCGTGTCCTTGTCAGTAAGAGATGATCTTAGCTTGAATCTCAAAACTTGGAAGACCCTTCCCCCACCCCTACTGTCTGTGGCCACTCTAAAGATTTTTTTTTTTCTCTGAAATTTCAGGTGAGTGTTTTTTTTTTTTTTTTTTTAATTCTTTCCCATCTGACTTTTTTCTTTCATTCTTTTTCTTGTCTGTTCATGTGTGTATATTTTGTGGAAAAGAAAGGAGGATGAAAGAACACACACTCATAAGTGTTACACTTATCCGTAACACATTAGTGCCTGCATTGCTTTTAGCTGATTTTATTTTCCCCACAAACTAATAATTCATTATGTACACAGAATTCCTTTTTCACTGACTGTTTTTTTTTTTTTCCTTCTGAGGGCTTTGTTGCACTTTTTGGTCTTATGCGTATAGCCATGTTCTTGTTGCTTAGCTATCCCTGTATATAAGACAAAGCATAACATTTATTGGGCATGGATCAGTCAGTGCAGCAACCAGCCAGAGTGGGTAAAACACCATTTCAAAGCAAGCTGCTAGTGCTATCACCATTTGGGTTATAACAGGGCTGGTGATTTGTGTTCCCATCATTCACTTTTTGATGTTATGTTGGTGCAAAGAGACAGCTGCCAGCAGTATTGCTGCCAGTGCCTCCATGATAATTCTCCCTCCCTCCCTCCTCTCTCCCTGTGTGTGTGTGTGTGTGTGTGTGTGTGTGTGTGTGTGTGTGTGTGTGTGTGTGTGTGATAAATCTAGCAACTTCATGAAAAAAATTCTCTGCAACCTTGGATTCATATATACAGGTATGGACAACTCTAACTCAGATTTCTGTCTTCAGATCATTGTGTTGCAGTTTTCTGGAATTCATTTTTTTTTTTTTTTTTTTTTACAAAGTATTGGTTATCTTCTCAACTCTCAGTGAAATTCATTGGTAGCAGGACGGCAAAATAAGGTGTGATCACCGATGAAAGAAGAATCTTATATGACTTTTTCCCTATCACACTGAATGTAAAT
>JADBJO010000067.1:182500-195000 GCA_016801955.1 Conus betulinus
CTGTTCTTACTTTGCTCATCCCATTCCTCTCCTTCCTCTCCTTCCCCCCTCCCTGTTAACCCCCCAGATGTTGCCCTCACTCCATCACTCCTGTGTACAACGAGAGCTAGGTATTCCATGACTTGATAAGACTTTGACTGCAGACTTCATGAAACCTTGTTTTCAGATGTCCCCTCAGATTGAAAGTTTTATAGATCAGTTTTTTTGGGGGTTGCTGGCTGCCCTGATGTAGTCTTTGTGATCTGCTGGGCAGTTAGTGTCATGATTTAATTTTGCATGACTGTTCTAAAGGAAAGAAGGATTTTCATTTAATCTGACTGGCGCTTGGCCTCTTGTGTTCAGCTTGCCTGTCAGCATTTTGACTTGATTTGTGCATGGGACTTGAGAGAACTCTAAATAAATATGATTTATTTATACATGTAACCCTAAGAGAAGCTGTGTTTAACTGTGATTTCCTGATATGTCTTGATTAAAGTCTGTGGTAGGATCCCTTATAACTGATAGGTCAAGAGGAAAAGATGACAGACTAAGGATGGTTGCGTTCCCAACATCATGAACATATATGTTCACGTTGGGTCAGTCCTCAGTCTTTTACACTATCTTTTTCTGTCTTCATCTTTTGAAAACGTTCCACTTCCCCCAAAACTTTTCTGTTACTCTCTCTACCTTCTTATGGTCCATTATTCAACATTCTTTCCATAATAGGCAGTAATAAGGAATCTGCAAGGGAGGTATTCATTGTCAGAGATCCTGTTCAGCAAGAAGGATCCCACCTTTTTTTTATCGAACAGGTGTTTCTGGTGGGCATGGCCAAAGTAATGCTGCCCCATTGGTCAGCCGAAAAGTTCAAGCAGAGAAAGAAATTCCCAAGACATGGGTGTGAAACAGTGCACCTGTAATGCAGACACTGCTACAGGTGCCCTTCTATATACAACCAGTATCATATGATATTTGACTCTCTAGATCAGCTGGCTGGGCCCACGAATTGGGAAAGGTAACTATTTGTTAAATGAAAAGAGGGTGTTATCTTCCTCTGATCTTTGTTTGGCTGGTTGGTGGGTTGTTTTTTGTTTGTGTGTTTGTTTTCCTTGTTGTTTTTTTTTTTTTTTGTTGTTTTTTTTTTTGGTGGGGGGGGGTGGGGGGTGGGGGAGACACATTTATTGTGTGCATTTCTTGTGTGTGTGTGTGTGTGTGTGTGTGTGTGTGTGTGTGTGTGTGTGTGTGTGTGTGTGTGATTTTCTTTCTGTCTGTCTGTCTGTATTTGTTTCTCCATGTTGTCAGGTTGTTAGAGTCCTTACAGTCCTGAGTGATTTCTTAGGTTGGCTGGGCTATGAACACCCCTATTTTATGTAGTTTTTTTTTCCCACTCACTCACCACACACACACACACACACACACACCACACACACACACACACACACACACACACACACACACACACACACACACACACGCATACATACAATACATACATACATGCATGCATACACTAACAGCTGCTGAAACACACACACTGTCACACTGTCACATATCTTACATGCACATTCAAATAGACACACATGCATATCTGTCTCTCACTCTTTCTCTCCCTGCCCCTCCTCTCTCTTACACTTCTAGCACGCGCATGCACACACATACCCCCCACCCCACCCACCCCCTCTCTCTCTCTCTCTCTCTCTCTCATGTCTTATCACACCACACAATACACACACACTCAAAATGTGCGAGCACACTCACACACACATTTGCATGCACGCACGCACTTACACAACACACTCATACACACACACACACACACACACACACACACACACACACACACACACACACACACACACACACACACACGCATGCCAACATAATAAAGGGCAACAAGGGAAACTTCTTTAAGAATCTTGTAAAATATAAAACTGGACACAGTCTCCATCAGGAACAGATTTTGAAGAGTCTGATCTTTAGACTTGGACTTGATGCATACAAAACAAAATAGTGTAAAAATGTCACTTGCAGCTGTGGCCAAAATATTACACCATCCATGTCATCTTTCTTTGCAGAAATACTAAAAAATATTTACCCCACTTGGCTATTAAGTTTTGAACCCATCAATCGAGAATTTTTGGGACATTTTTGGGAATGAAGCGAAGGCTATAGAAGCTGTTAGGGCAATTGTTAAAGAGTCCAGCTGGACATTTACTTTGATTCTCGAGATACTTGTTGAATTTATTTTCTTATTATTCCAATGGTTAAAAATGTTTTGTTTATTTTATTTTTTATTTTTTTTAATGTTCAGATATGAATCCAGGCTAAAGTAGTTTACCGTTATGCCGGTAGATTAGAATGGGATTAAAGTGATGGTCACTTATTGGTATCTCATTAATTAAATAGACTATGCATGCAGAGATTAGTATACTACATTAATAGACTATGCATGCAGAGATTAGCATACTACATTAATAGACTATGCATGCAGAGATTAGCATACTACACTACCTCCACACTCTATACGCTTTTAATGACATTTTTAAAACAACACACATTTATGCCGCCCCCCCCCCCCCCCCCCCCCCCCCCCCCCCCCACACACACACACACACCCACACACACACACACACACACACATCGGCCCCTTTTTTACATTTTTTTGTTTGTTGTTTGTTTGTTTTTTTTGTTTGCCTGCACGTTTGTCTCTTATTTTTGTCTAAGATCACTGTAAAGTGGATAGACATTAATTAAAGAACGAACGAACACACGCATGCACACATAAACACACATGCACAGAGAGAGAGAGAACTGTCTCTATCCATTTGTCTGTCAATCTGTCATCTCTCTATCTGTATCAGTCTGTCTATCTGTCTGTCTGCTATCTGTATGTCTGTCTGTCTCTCTCTCTCTCTTTCTGTTTGTCTATTTATCTATATATGTGAATGAAAGGGAACAGCAGAGGGAAAAATCCGAAAAAGACGTAGCTTTTTTTATTTTTTAAACTGAACTTCCTACGCTTGGGGGTGGGGGGTGGGGGGTGGGGTGTCTTTTTTTGTTGTTGTTGTTTGTCAACATTCAGATAAGCAGCCCTCTGAATAAGCGGTGTTATTCAAATGCATCTTCCCATCCAACCACACGAACTTCTGCATATATCCCTCGTTCCTGCCCCCTCCCTTACCCACCACCCACCCACACCCACACCCACACCCCTATCATCATCTCCCGCTACGATTCCCACCACAGCCCCGATCCCACCGTAACCTCCCAACCTCCTTTCCCAGTTCCTTTGTGATTTAAAGTTCTTTAGGAAAGTCTGAGTGCTGGGGGTTCTATGATGTGACCAGTCTTTTTACTGCAGACTTCATGACACGTCGCTGGAGAGGTTCCCGTTGATGTGAAAATTCATAGCCTAGCTTCGTTTTTAACTGGCTTGCTTCCCGGATGTGGCCTTAGAGGTCTGCGAGGTTGTGAACCACGTAGGTTCGCTTGATGTGAAGCTTCTGAAGGAAAGAAGTGTGTTTCATTGGATCTGATTCTCAGATTCTCAGTTGGGCATCAACAAATTGACTTGTTTTGCTCACGCATCGTTGCAACATCTAAAATAAAGGTGAAATGCCGTTTTTTTTCTGTTGTTTGTTTTTTTGTTGTTGTTGTTGTTTTTTTTTTTTTTTTTTTTTTTTGGGGGGGGGGGGGGGGGGGGGGGGGGGGGGGGGGGGGGGGGGTTATAACCCAGATATAAAGCTGTATCAAGTTTTCTCATTCTTGATGCGGCTTGACTTAAAGCTTCCGGAAGGATCACTCATGCGGGACAGATCAAGACGGAAGGATGAGTGACTAAGCATTGCAAATGCCCATATTTGTGTGTGTGTTGACTCTTGCCTTCTGCCTTTTTTACGGCACATTTTCCCCGCTCTTAATCTCTTTCAAACATGCCTGTCGTCTTTCATTTGGCAGATATGCTCCTGCTTTGGTTGTGTTCCTGAAGGTCTTGGTTTCCGCTAAAGTGCATGTTCAATCAACTTAGATCAAACACGTGAAACTGTATGTTTGTCTGGTATTGTCTTATCATTGTAGTGTATTGAGAAGGTGGAGAAGTCCTGTAACGCAGTCAGTAGCGTTAAACTCAGACCCGAACATTATGGGCTGAGATGAGGTGTAGCGGGATCCAGTCCTCTCGTCAGCTTTCCTTTTATTTTTTTTGTTTTTGTTTTGTTTTTCTCCAGCCGACACTCGCCCAGAGCTGTTGACTTGGCTTTGGCCTCACATGGGAAGAGTAAAAACACCAGTTTTCATTCACTAAATGGAAGTACCTTTGAGAGGGTTGCTCAGATTTCCTGCAGGTGTTTGTATCCCTCGAGTCTCAGCACTCAGGATGCATTTTGAAATAAACGTAGATTACAGCCCTGTCATCTAGTCTCTAACTAAAGATGGAACGCTGGAGTATCTTGAACATCCCCGATTCTGTGGCTCTTTTTGCGCGTTCTCGTGGTGACCAGTTTCAGTTTTCTGTCTGCATCCATGCGCCTTAGCGTCTTTGGTGTCGGTAACTTCATGCAGAATATTGTTGGGTGGACGTGGTGGGGTCCTCATGTAATGCTCACACACACATACACTAGCTCTACCACCAGGCAGTTATTGTAATCAGTAGAGGGGTTGATAAGCGGTGTTCTCTGTTTGCTGGATCAGAATAGGCTCCTATGAACTCCACCGGAATGATTCAGCAACAAAGCAGCGTCTCCTGTGGCATGTTGCCTCATGACAGACCTGGCATTGATAACTCCTCACGAACTGTTGGTCTTAGGGCTGCAGCGGAAGTGAGAATGACTGTGAGGAGGAGTTGGCGGGGGAGATAGACGGATAAGCATGTGATTTCGGTTTCTCAGAGGGTACCGATCACTGAGGGGAAAATGAAAAGAAAAGAAACAAAAAGAAAACGTCACAACTAAAGTGCTTATGGAAACAGTCGCGGAACCGTAAACCCTTATCATGGGTTGTGTGAAGTCCCTGCCATGTACGACGTAGATAGTAACTAGCACTTAAAATGGTAATCAGTCTTTGATTACTGCGTGGGACTTCTTTTTTTTTTTTTTTTAAAGTGTAGCTATTACCGCCTGCCCCGAATGTGTGTGTGTGTGTGTGTGTGTGTGTGTGTGTGTGTGTGTGTGTGTTGTTTTCTGCTGTCTTGGTACCTGCCGTTTACTTCACAATATAAAGGAGAGTTGGTGTGTGTGTGTGTGTGTGTGTGTGGTGTGTGTGTGTGTGTGTGTGTGTGTGGTGTTATTGTTTTTTTTGCTGTCTTGGTACATGCCGTTTACTTTACACTATAAACAGAGTTTTATTATTTCTTTCTTGAACTGAAACGTGAAACGCATGAAAAGGATTGAATCCCTTCCAGTTTCATTCAAGACCTCTTACAGACTACGGTCCGGGAACAACAGCTTGTCTTTAAGAGCCACCGGCTGATAGTATACTAATCTCATCCTCCTCAGGGGCGCAAGTTCTTCAGGTTTTCAGCGAAAAAAAAATGTCAGCGAAAGAAAGAAAAATTGGAGCAAAAGAAGAGTTGAAAGTACTTTTAATCAGTTGTTTTTTCCCATTGACGTAAAAAAAAAAATGTTCGGTTACGTTCTGCGCGCTCTCTCTCTCTCTCTTCTCTCTCTCTCTCTCTCTCTCTCTCTCTCTCTCTCTCTCTCTCACTCTCATCAGAATTCTTTTATCTTTTTACTTCATGAATTTATCTGTCCGTGTGTGTGTTCGTGTGACTTTCTAGGGGTACTGTTTATTCAGAAGGATGCCTGGCATTTTCATGAAATCATATTTCAAAATAATCTTTTTCCCCCAGCTGTTTCAAAAGCCTTTTCAGGCCCCAGAATGCTCCAAATTCCATACATGTTTGGATTGTAAACAGAACAGGTTGGGTTTTTGTTTGTTTGTTTGTTGTTTGTTTTTTTTCTTAATGGCTATTTAGAGTTGAATGTGATCACCTGGGTGAAACACGTAAGTAAAATCCGCTCTCTCTAAGTCCTCTCCGTCTCTCTCTCTCTCCTCTCCTCTCTCTCTCTTTTGCGGTCTGGGGAGAAGCCACCTCTCTCTCTCTGTCTGTCTCTCTTCTCTCTCTCTCTCTCTCTCTCTCTCTCTCTCTCTCTCTCTCTCTCTCTCTCTCTCTCCTCTCTCTCTCTCTTCTCTCTCGCTCTCTTGACTTCTTGAAATCGCCTTGAATTATTCTTGTTTCGTTCCGTAATTTGATTTCATGTAACTTTTCGTACTTGTGTGTTCACACACCCCTTCATTAGGGGCCTTGGCCTGTTATATGAATAAATCATCTGAATCTGAATCTGAATCTCTCTCTCTCTCTCTCTCTCTCTCTCTCTCTCTCTCTCTCTCTCTCTCTCTCTCTCTCTCTCTCTCTCTCTCTCTCTGTGTGTGGTGGTATGTGTGTGTGTGTGTGTGTGGTGTACCCACCAAGGTTTTGAACTTACCCAATTTCACCCACCCTCAGCTCCCTATGCTTTACGTAAAAGCACAGTAAAGCAGACTTGATAGGCGAACAGTTGTTTGGCACAGTACTCTCTCAGAAAAAGAATGGAAGAAGAAGAAAAAGAAAGAAAGAAAGAAAAAAAAAAGCAGAAATCGAAGCATCAGTTTGTGTACACCATAAATGTTATCTTTCAGGTCTGAAAGTAGGAAGGGGCGGGGGGGTGGGGGGGGGGTGGGGGGGGGGGGGGTTAATATTCAGTTTGAAGACATGATAATCACGGCGTGGTATGCCCTGTCTGATCCTTCGCGGGTGTTGAGAAGTATACAGCGCTGTGTGGACGCGCCGTTGCCAGGGCTGCGTCAATGATCGAGTGGGGCGTGTGGATCGAAGAAAGCGAGGGGTGTCCGGGTTGCCCTGAAGAGGGCGGTGATTTATCAATGGACAGAAAGATATATCACCTGTCAGGTTCGCTAAAGGCTCTTCGGTAGGCTGGCTACTGGACTGTTGGTGCACGAAACAGAAAGCATAGTCGTCACATTTAGAACGATCAAACCCATATCTATATTTATATCTGTCTGTATGTCTATCAATCTGTCTTATCTATGAGTGTTTGAATATTCATGTGTTACTGTGATCTGGGTGGGGCATTTTGGAACGTACTTAGAACAGCAGTTATCCTGATGAAACTTTAACAGCGGTGTCTTGAACACTATTCATCATTATTTATGACCAATATATCTTTGACTACACAGGCAACCAACCCATGAACAAACCAAAAAAAAAAAAAAAAAAAATTATGCTTACTCATTCTGCTCTGATAGGTCCCATATATTGCACCGGCCATAGAAACACAAAAATGAAGTGTTCTCGTCAGCACTACGACTGTTGTGCAACGTTAATGGTGCCATTTACGTCTCACTAGCTTGTGGGTCACAGGACGAATTGTCGACACTCATGAGTCACGGAAAGTCTGAAAATGTTGAACAATGCGAAGGCCTAACTGCCAACATACTTTGCTGTTAATCAGCTATACAGAGTATGTCACAAATCACGAAGTCCCGCGGCACCATCAGGCAGACCTGCTGATCACAGTGTGGAGAAAGACAGCTGAAGTGATTCAGGCATGTGAGATCTTGCAGATTCTACGACCATCCTTTGAGGGACACTGCAGGAAAGGATAGACGATTGTGCGACGAAGCCGACAGAGGAAGATAGGACGACCAATCACGCTGCTTGGACCGAGGACAGCTTTGCGGCAAACCCATGCACTTGTCCACGAACTTCGGAGGGGAGAGACTTTTTTTTTTTTTTTTTTTTTTTTTTTCCACCGGAGGAGACACTGCACTGCTGCCGCCGAGTCACTTCGGTGGTGTTCAGTGGCGCCTGTTCTGATCTAACATACGCAGGACACCACCTACTAAGCCCCCTACTGACGACAATAATTGCTTAGTCGCGGAGCCGCGTGCGTGAGTGAGCTTTCCCTCCGGAGGGCGCCACCACGTCCGTCCAACGACAGCCCCCATGGACTCGCCGATACCGGTGACCCCGACGGAACCAAACCAAGGCCACAGACGTGGAGAGGACATCGAAACTGAGGTCACCATGAGAGCAGGGCATGAAGGGCCACAGAATTTGAGACATTTTTTTTAATGCTGATCGATGAGAATGAGGATGATTAAGATGATGCTACGGATTTCCATTTCGGTCTGAGACTACATGACAGGGCTGTACTCTACGCTTCCTTTCATAATATATCCCGGCGTCAACCAGGCCCGAGAGATACAGGCACCTGCAGTGTTGGTCAGGAAATTTGAGCAACACTCTCAGAAACGCATCCATTAAGTGGATGAAACTCGACTGTATGACCCATCCCTCTTCTTCTTCTTCTTCTTCTTCTTCTTCTTCTCCTCTCTCTCCTCTCTCTCTCTCACGAACTCTATCTATCTCTATCTCTCTCTCTCTCTCTCTCTCTCTCTCTCTCTCTCATCACCCCCCCCCAACCCGCCCCCCCCCCCCCCCCCCGTCTCTCTCTCTCTCCCCCACCGCCCCCCCAGTCTCTCCCCTCTCTCTCTCTCTCTCTCTATCTCTCTCTCTCCCTCCCCCCTCCCTCTCTCCCTCTCCTCTCTCTCTCTCTCTCTCTCTCTCTCTCTCTCTCTCTCTCTCTCTCTCTCTCTCTCTCTCTCTCTCTCTCTCTCTCTCTCTCCCCTTTCTCCAGCTCGCCGCTGTACGTCTTCCTGCCTCCACCACCCTCTTATTGATTTATGGTTCGGAAATCAAAAAAGACAATCAGGGGACAAGGTTGAACCGTTGTACTAATCGCCCATTAAGTGCACTATTTGCTAGACAGATTTGAGCATAAATACGTATATATGTCAGGTAATGTGTGTGGTGTGCGTGTGCGTGCACGTGTGTGTGTGTGTGTGTGTGTGTGTGTGTGTGTGTGTGTGTGTGTGTGTGTGTGCGTGTGTGTGTTTGTGTGCGTGCGTGCGTCATGCGTGCATATATATATATATATATATATATATATACGTTTGGTGGCTAGAGGAGGAGGAGAAAAGCAGGAATATTGATTGATGTGTGTGTGTGTGTGTGTGTGTGTGTGTGTGTGTGTGTGCGCGTGTGTGTGCGCGTGTGTGTGCGTGTGTGTGTGTGTGTGTGTGTGTGTCATAAAGGACAGAAAGAGAGAGAGGGAGGGAGGGGAAAGAGAGTCGTTCAAGAAAATCGAGCGACTTCGTTATGCCTCCCGTAGCTTCTTTAATCTTTGACCGAGTGCAGTGTTTGTTGGACGAACTGGAGTGTGATTATGTGCGCGTGCCTGGGAGCCTGTGTGCGTGGGATAGTGGGTGGCGGGGGCGGCGTGAGGGGTAGTGGGTGGTAGGACGGGGGAGTAGCGGGAGGGGAGGGGGGGGGGGGGGGTGATGAGGGCATGGGATACGTTGTATGTGTATGTCAAGACTTGAGCGTGGTGGTATGTGTTGGTGGGTGAGTATGTATGTGCGGAGGGGTTGGGGGGGAAGGAGGAGGTAGACGAAGAGAGAGAGAGAGAGAGAGAGAGAGAGAGAGAGAGAGAGAGAGACTTTAGACACATGTTTAATAGCATTGACTCGTACAGTTTTTGTGTTAAGGGGGGACAGGATCATATTAGCAGCGCCAGGGGAAAAAAAATTCTGGGAATGAAATACATAAAGTGAATAGTTAAGTAAGTAAACGTGATCAATCAAGGCATTTCAAGAGAGAGAGAGAGAGAGAGAGAGAGAGAGAGAGAACGCACTAATCATAGCCAATTCCTTTATTGTCTATGGGTCGAGTTCGATTTTCGGCGCAAAGAGCCTTGCGGGTGTGAACAGTCCTCGGAACTCTGGTCAGCCAGAGGACGTTTCCGCTGATGGTGAACAGGAAAATGATATAAGGGCAGGGTGATTATGTCTGAGCAATGCATGGCAAGAAAAGTTCTCCTACAGGACTGACAGCCCAGATAAGATACCTGACTGACTTGAATCAATAAAGATGTAATGGATTATGAACGGAACTGCTGAATCGAGGCAGTGTTGTTTGTTCTCTCTCTCTCTCTCTCTCTCTCTCTCTCTCTCTCTCTTCCTCTGGGGCCCCCCCCCCTCCTGTGTCTCTCCCTTCCCCACTCTCGCCCTACCCCCCATTCCCCCCCCCCCCCCCCCCCCCCCTCCCTCCCGTCAGTCTGTCTGTCTTGCTTTCTTGATCGATGTTTCGGGGCTGAACAACAGTTGGTCGAGCACTGTGAACTTTGGCGCCGGCGTGGCAGGTAGCACCAGGCCGCGGGATGAGCGGATAGTATGATCGCCACAGGAAGGAGGGCGGGGGCACCGCTGGGTCGCTAAGGAGGGAAGGCGCCACAGGGCTTTGACAACGCTGTGTGTTATATTTCTGTGCAACTAGGGCGATGTGTCGATTACGTTTTATGATAGTCATTTTAATGGGGTGTCTATTTATGGTAGCCTGAGAGGGCTGGTGCGAGTGCACCGTCTCTGACGCTGTCTGTCTCCGTGTGTGTGTTTCTCTGTCTGTCTGTCTGTCTCTGTCAGTCAGTCTCTCTCTCTCTCTCTCTCTCTCTCTCTCTCTCTCTCTCTCTCTCTCTCTCTCTGTCAGTATGTGTGTGTGTTTTCTCTCTCTCTCTCCTCCTCCTCCTCCTCCTCCTTCTCCTCCTCCTCCTCCTCTCTTTCTGCTCTTGTCTCTCTCTCTCACACACAACACACACACACACACAAACACACAACACAAACACACACGCACACACGCACACACACGCACGCACGCACGCACGCACACACACACACACACGCACGCACGCACGCGCGCGCGCGCGCGCGCACGCATTCAAACCTGTGCCTTCCTGTGTCCTCATCTCCATGCGCCTCCTCCCTCCCATGCACATGCGTGCACAGAAGCAAGGCCCTCACGTTCCTACCTATAGCACCCTTCCGTCGTCCATCAGAAAGCGAAGTGGAGTGTTTGTGCCATGTCCTGTCAGACGGATTGATGACCACTGAGAAGACTGGCTGTGACTGCACGTGTAAAAGAGTTGATGAATGATCAGTCCTCCAAACAGTTCAGACCCGAAAGGGAAAGTAACATATAACTTTTGTATGAAACGCTACCAAATTGTGCAATACATCTATATCTCTAATTATCTATCTATATCTGTGTATCTGTCTATCAATCTGTCTGTCTATCTATCTATCTATCTGAGAGAGAGAGAGAGGGGGGACTTTTTCAGGTCATTTGCATTAAAGCTTTACTTCTTTGATGTGGGTTTCACTACCGCCGTTTTAATGCATGGGGACAACTTGGAAGTATTAGATTGCCAAGCGAGATGTGCGGATTTGATTTTACTGGTGTGGGGGGAAAAAATCTATTTGATTAGTATGTATGTAGTTTAGGGAAAAATGCTGATTGAAAAAAAAAGGATAGTTGTAAGTAAGCCAATTGAAATAGGTATGGGTGTATGTAGGCCAAGTGGATGTCTTTATTTAATTTTGCTGTCGAAAGAATTCTTGTCAGTGGTTTCGTTGTTTTTGTTTTTGTTTGTCTACCTGCGTTACAATGAGTTTGTTTGTTTTTTGTTGTTTTTTTTTTTTTGGGGGGGGGGGTTTTGTTTTTTCAAACATTGAGCAGTTTGTTTCTGTTGGAATTTATTCAGGCAGAGAATCAGTCTTGGGTTTGATTTTACGGGGGGAAACATTTTATACTGGTTTGTGTGTGAAACAGGCAGATGTGTCGATTTTGTTTTGTGTGTGTGTGTGTGGGTGTGTGTGTGTGTGTGTGTGTGTGTGTGTGTGTGTGTCGGGGAAGTGGGAGGGGGCAGACTTTGGTTGGTTGGGGAGTGGGGGGGGGGGGGGGGGGGGACGCGAAGAGTAAGAACAGATTCCCAGTGTGCAGTGTCTTGTGAACCAAGAACATAACAGAAATAGAGAGCGAGGTATAGGTCGTAAATCCTATGTCATTAAGGGAGGAGGGAGGGGGGGGGGGGAGGGGGGGGGGGGGGGGGGGGGGGGAATTAGTTCTGTCGGCAGGAACCGTAGTGAAGGAGTCGGTGATTTATTGTGATTTATGGTGCCCAGGTAAAGGATCAGGACAGAAGGGAGGAAGAAGATCATATACCTGCCAGACTGAGTAGAACGGTGTAGGTGATATCGTCAGGCAGCTGTGCGCGAGCCGTGTCAACTGTCTGATTCAGAATAGAAGCACTAATCCAAGCGGATCACAGATGGATTGTGTGTCACTGTAGCTGCATATTTCAAATGGCTTGCGTACCCCTTCGTTAATGATTAAAAGCTCAGAGAGATACCGACATGCACTCCGATTTATTTACATAGAAATAACGACCAAAGTTTTTTTTTTTTTTTTTTTTTTTTTTTTTTTTTCATTTTATTCCTTGTTCGACAGAAAGCCCCGTATGTATAGGATGGAGGTTCGGTGCGGCGTTTACATGATAAGGATAAAGTTGGCGGAGGAATTTTTAATTTATTGCGGCGATCCGAGAATATTTTTGTTGGCAGTGAACGAG
>JADBJO010000067.1:200000-202500 GCA_016801955.1 Conus betulinus
TTGCATGTTATGTTAGAAATGGTAAACGGGAAATAACTCCTCCAATCCTTACACCCACTGTTGGTTCCACTAGCGAAAAAAAAGGAAAGAAAATAAACGTATTTAAAAAAAAAAAAAAAGAAAAAAAAAAAAAAAAAAAAAAAAAAACAGAAACAAAAAAGAAACAGTTTACAAAGTGGTTTGTCGCGAACAAGTCTACAAGGGATTAAGCTTGGGGCTGTCAAGGTGTGAAGACTCTCAAAGTGTCCCCAAAAAAAACATTCTGATGCGAGTGAGAGAAACACAATGTCAACAAAAAAAAAAAAAAAAAATAGAGGAAAAAAAAAGAAAAAGAAAAGAAAAGAAAAAAAAACGCATGCAAGAGAGAAAACAAGTTGTTGAAATCATGCCTGATACCATTGACTCAGCATGAATATGATTGCACGCGATGATCGCCAATACTCCATAAACATGCCAAGACTAGCAATATTTACAGTTTTAGCAAAGACTGTGTGCGTGTGTGTGTGTGTGTGTGTGGTGTGTGTGTGTGTGTGTGTGTGTGTGTGTGTTACGGGGAGAAAGAATGAGATTTCTCTTCGTCATGAACTGTCTGCGTTCCTGTCTCTGAACGTTTGTCTGCCACTCTAAATAATCTCTCTCTCTCTCTCTCTCTCTCTCTCTCTCTCTCTCTCTCTCTCTCTCTCTCTCTCCCTCTCTCTCTGTGTTTGTGTGTGTGTGTGTGCGCGCGCGCGTGTGTGCGTGTGCATTGGCGCATATCTATGTATTTCTGAATATTCTGAAAGTGAATACTATGGGCTGTTACACAGACTGAAAGTCCCTTGGTCTATGGATTATTCATGATTATAATAACAGCTGCTTTCTGTTTGTAAAGTGTTTATATCAATGCAAAGATTAGGGGGGTAGTATGAAAAACGCGTTCGAGGATAAAAGCGTCAAGGATTTCAATGTTGGTGCACAGAATTACGAATCTGTACGTCATCGTGTCACACACTTTTATCTAGCACGATACATGCTTGGCGATGTTTGCTACTTCATGAGAATGAAACAATTTCTCACGACAGACGTGTGTTCAGAAAGAGCAGATGACTGTTTCGCAGTATCTAGCACGATACATGCTTGGCGATGTTTGCTACTTCATGAGAATGAAAACAATTTCTCACGACAGACGTGTTCAGAAAGAGCAGAGACTGTTTAAGTAAGCCCGATCCCCTGTAGATAGGGGGTGGGAAGTATGTTTGCACACCGTTTGCTCATTTCACGCAAACAGAGAAGAAAAAAAGGGTGTATCTTTCAACGAAAATATGCGCTTCCGGCCCTGTTCACGACATAATTGTTGACGCGGGAGGGGAAAAGATCATCAGCCGCTATGTTATCTCTCACAAGCATATGCCCCAAAGACTGACTTGTCAAATGACCCTCCAAAATATTTAACAGAGGTTCATCGTCATTCTTAAAACTCTGGGTCATGGGGGAAAATACCTAAAGGACTCTTCGTCCAAAATGTATTGGTTTGGGGACTTCTCCCACCTTTCTGAATCATTCGACTCCGTTTCTGTATTCGTTTTTTGGTTGTTCAAGCATGCTGTTTTGTCTCAGCAAGAAAGTTATATTCCATTCCCTCCCTTCCCCCTCCCACTCGGATCCGTGTGGTTGGTGGGTTGCCTGTCAGCAGGATGAGGTCAAGCTACTGAAGCTGTTGTAACAAACATTGGAATGAACTGACCCGGAATGTCGCCAGAGGACGAAGTCGTTCAACGTTGGTGCAGATCCACATCGAACAGCCAGCCACTCCAGGGTCGTCCAGCCCGATTAGGACAAATTTTGCGGCGCCGCGCAACAATTACAAGATCGATGATGACAAGTCATGACGAAATGATGGAATGTGGATCAAGGTTGAACCCACTGACTTTTGATAGGGATCCATATCGCAGATCGAGGTTGTGTGTTTGCATTGTTGAAAAAAAGAAAAATTATTTGCAAAATTTTCACTAAACGTTGACGTTGTGACGTTGATATCACAAGCTGATAACTCTCCACGAGGTAATAGGTTTTACAGGGAATGTTAAAAGCGCCCGTTGATACAGATGTCTTACTTTACGCGTGTTCTAGAGAAATGTACAAGGGAAGTGACTCCTTCACTCCAGATCAAATTGGTTATTAGTCCACCTGGCAGAAAAAAATACAAGGGAAGTAACTCTTCCAGTCTTTAGCTTTTGTCACATCCCCTTGCAGAAGTAACACGCGGGAAGTGTGCACCAGCTATTTCATCCCTTGGCGGAAAATTATTTGTTGTCATCCATGAATTAACTGGAGGGCTGGATCTTACATTTGTTTGATCTTAGCGGAGATCGGCGCTCTCCCGTGCGCCCTTCTAGTTGTACTTTTTTTTTTTTGCTGTTGTTGTTGTTTTGGTGTGAGTGCGTGCGCGCGTCCGTGCGTGCGTGTGTGTGTGTGTGTTTGTGTGTGTGTGTGTGTGTGTGTGTGTGTGTGTGTGTGTGTG
>JADBJO010000067.1:210000-212500 GCA_016801955.1 Conus betulinus
TCGCTCGCTCTTTCGATGTCTCTTTTCTCTCTCGCTCCCTCCATCCCCCCCCCCCATCTCTCTCTCTCTCTCCTCTCTCTCTCTCTCTCTCTCTCTCTCTGTGGCTGTTTGCTTTCGTAAGTACCTCTTAAATTTGTTACATGGAGTATGCTTGGTTACTGCGTTTACGTTGTACCCTCTCCTTTTCTCCCCAAATGTGTTGAAGAAGAAGAGGGGAATTGGGGGTGGGGGGTGGGGTGAGAACAGGGAGAGAGAGAGAGAGAGGGGGGGGGGGGGGCGGTAGGTAACGTCTTCCAAAGCCTATGCTTTTAGTATCTTGCCCACCGCTCCTCTGGCACTAGATCACTCCCAGAAAATCCATTTGTCAAGTCCTGCTGAACTGGGTGCATTGGAGAGGTGTGTCGTCTACAGCCCACGACTTGTCTCCCTTGGCTTCGTTTGCATGTGAACAGGGAGTGAAAAGCGCTCCCGGCGGCTGGTGCCTGCCGTTTTTGCCGCCTCCTCCTCCTCCTCCTCCTCCTCCTCCCTCCCGGCTTCCCCTCATCTCCCCCCACTTGCCTTTTCACCTACCCGCCTTGTTTCCTCCCACTTCGATTTGCTAGCTCCGCGTTTGCTTTTTTTTTTTTTTTTTTTTTTTTTTTTTTTTTTTTTCTCAGAAAGCAGTGCGCGCTGGCAGTCAGTAGCGATAGCAGTTTGGTGGCGCGGTGCCAGCCCAGTCAGTAGAGATCGAACGGCCCGCTAAAGAAAAGTGGAGAGACCTTTCTTCTTTCTTTTTTTTTTTCCCCCCTCGTGTCTTTCTCTATGTCGGATTTTTTTTTTTTTTTTCCTGGAGAGTCTTGTATTGGGGGCGGATTAATAAGAGCTCGCAGGCCGTCTCTTGGTGATTGGCGGTGGTCGGAGTGGAATCGAAGAGTGGGTGAGATTTTTTGGCAGCAGCGGCCACACACAAACAAGGACGCCACAGAGCAAGGGTGGGAAGTGAGAAGGAGAGGGAGAGGGAGAGAGAAACAGAGAGAAGGAGAGAGAGGGAGGGAGGGAGGTGTGTATTGACACGGAACGAACGGGGTCTTCTACGTCCAAGGATTGGTGGGTGACACTGGTGCCCCGGACTGTGCCCCGCATAGGCTGGCAGGCGGTATGCTACGGGGAGCGTTCACTGCCTCGGTACCTCGGTGTCTGTGTGTGTAGCTTGTGTCGTTTTGGATTGGCTTTTTCTTTCCCTGTGTGTAACTGGATAGGAGTTGACTACGGCCTTCAACAGTCGTCCCGAGATTTTTTTTTTTTTTTCGGGTTGTCTTTTTTTTTTTTAAACACGTTTGTTTCTAAAACCTGATCATTTTTGTGTGTGCGTATGGGTTTTTTTGTTTTTTTTTTTTTTTTGTTTTTTTGTTATTTTTATTCTCCATGTGATGAGAGGAGTGCCATGATGTTGTCGGTGATCGGGCGTGAACCAGCGACAGCTACATCGGTTTGAGGTGTGGGTGTTGCTCCACCACCACCAGTACGCAGGTGTGAGTGTTCGGTGCTGCTGGAGTGGTTTGTGTGGTGCTTGGGTTGAGGGGAGGGGGCTTCAGCCTGGAGAGAGAGAGAGAGAGCGGGATTGAGAGAGAGAGAGAGAAAGAGACTGAGGGGCATCGATCTCCTCAGAGCGTCGTGATTGTGCGGCCCCAGCCCGGCCTGGCCTGTCAAGATGATCCATCTGGAGATTGTGGTTCCAGCGCCAGCCCTCGGGCTGACCTCAATCAGCCGCATGAGCCTGGTGGACAGCCGCGGCGGCCGGATGGGCTCCCCCTCCTCCATCTACCCGCCCTCCACCCCTCCTTCCCGCCGCGACGCCAGGATCATCCAGATCTCTTCTTCCCAGCTGAAGAACCCCGGCACCAGGTGAGAGCCCTGCTGTAGCTAGACAGGCCGAGACATGCGTCGGCCCCCGGGCTAACTCTCTTGTCACACAGTCTCTGCGTTGTCGGACTGCCTTGCTTCTGACTGCCAAATCGCTCACGCGGCTTTATTGACAGCTTAAGGCTAACTCTTTCGATGAGTCTTCTCATGGTCACACTTTCTTCCCATCGACGCCAGTCTCCAATGCTTTCCTGCTTGTAGTTTGGGGCTAACCCTTCAGTCACAGATTCCTTTGGGGCTAATTCTTTAGTCACAGATGCCTTTAGGGCTGACTTGTTAGTCACTGATTCCTTTGGGGCTAACTCTTTAGTCACAGAGTCATTAGGGGCTAACTCGGTCGCAGAGTCCTTTGGGGCTGACTCTTTAGTCACAGAGTCCTTTGGGGCTAACTCTTTTGTCAGAGAGTCCTTTGGGGCTAACTCTTTAGTCACAGAGAGTCCTTTGGGGCTAACTCTTTTGTCAGAGAGTCCTTTCCATCGCCAAACTTAACTTCCGACCGAGGCATACATGTAACGCAGTTTTGTTATAGTTGTGAGCAGAGTGTATCAAAGATCCGTTTTCATGACCAAACTTTCCATTAGTTCTAGTTGCTGATTCT
>JADBJO010000067.1:217500-220000 GCA_016801955.1 Conus betulinus
ACGCACGCACGCGCACTCACACAAGTACACAACACACACACACACACACACACACACACACACACACACACACACACACATACACACACACACACACACACACACACACACACACACACAACACACGCACGCACGTACACACACACGCGCGCGCGCGCGCGCGCGCGCGCACACACACACACACACACACACACACACACACACACACACACACACACACACACACACACACCACCCTCGAGACAAACGGATTAACGTAGAGCACCGGATGGAAATGAATTAATCAGTGACATTCGGGTGTAGGCGCGCGCACAGTCTTCGGGTGACATGCCAGACCGAAATAACCGTCCGAGGAGAGTGGGGGCGAGGAGGGAGGGGAGAGGAATTGGGGGCCAGTCTTACACTACATGGCGCCACCGAAACAGTACCACACTTGGCAGGCCTGTGATCCAGGTTGAAGGCGAAAAATAACAACTCGTGCAGATGGACATCGACAATGCCAAAGGTTTTTTTTTTTAGTTTTTGTTTTTTTTTTTTTTTTTTTTTCAGTTGAGCGCCAGCGCGATTCAGATTCCCGATATATCTATGGGCGAGCTCGATTGTTTGTTTGCAGTGAGGTAGCCGGGCAACTCCATTGGAAGGGGTGGTGAATTCATACGTTTCCTTTTCAGGAGACAAAGCCTGGCAGAGAGAGAGACAGCGAGCGAGCGCGGAGGGTTATGCGGGGCACACTGAATTATTGGTTATTGATCACTCTTTCCATTGGTGAAATATGTATATGTTTGGAGGGTGAGAAAAACACACAGACTCACACACACACACACACACACACACACACACACACACACACACACACACACACACACACACACAGAGAGAGAGAGAGAGAGCCCTTTCAGTTGGTATAGAAGAATAGATGTCTCGTGGCGTCGTTATGGCCATAACAAAAATTGATCAAGATTTTTGGGAAAGAAGAATATATTAAAAAAAAAAACAAAAAAAAAACGATAATAAAACTGCATGCAAACTGGTTTATTGATTCGTCATTAAAGACTCGCGCATGGCTGTAAAACAAATAAACCAGGATGGACGTGGGCTATCGGTCTACTAACGATGTGTGGTTTGCTCCGTCTGCAAAGGCAGAAACTACATCACTGGCTTTCCCAGTCTTAACAACAAAGGCAAGACAGACATGTCTAATGCTACTGAAGTAATATAGATCAATGAGAGAGAGAGAGAGAGAGAGAGAGAGAGAGAGAGAGAGAGAGAGAGAGAGAGAGAGATAAATGGACCCACACTTTCTCTCTGTGGAGGAGAAGTGATTCGCCACACACATGAAGTTACCCTGTAGGCAAAAAAAATGGAACCTGTTAATATCTATTTGCCGTTTCCACACCTTCTTGTTCATGTCAACAACAACCACACTGGAGGTACCTCTAGGCAAAAAAAAAAAATGGAACCCCCGTCCCCTCCCCGGTTTCTTGTTCATGTCAACCCACTTATATCTACCCCCCCCCCCCCCCCCTCCCTCCCCATCCCCCCCACCCCCCCCCCCCCCACCTCACCCCCCCCCCCCCCCCCCCCCCCCCCCCCCCCCCCCCGGGAACAAGTCCATGAAGGGCTAGACAGCCCATTTCAAGTCTGCCTTTCAGTTGGTTTTTTTCTAAAAAGGGCGTATTTCTGTGTGTCACATGTGTGCGGCGGTGAGACTGTCAACAGTACAAAACCACTAGCGTGATTGACAGTAGAACCTATTCGTGGACCAGTCTGAAACACACACACCATCGAAAAACTGTTTTTTTTTTTTTTCCCCATCTCACAAAATGGTAGACATTGCACGCAGAACAGGCGCCTTAATAATGTCGCTTGGGCAGTCGGCAGCTGTTTGTTCTGGTTTCTTTATTTCTCGAAGCACGTTTACACAGTATGCCTTTCAGGTCACCAGTACCTATATACCAGGTGAAGAATCCAGCCCATAGGTCAAAAGTAAACAAAACTGATGTATCCCAGTGTGGCTAGTTCGGAGATGGCAACTCAGGTTTACAGGAGAAATGCAGGCAGGATACCGAGCCTGTGAATCCCAGCATCAAACAGATCCAGGAATCATCCACGGGCTGTCTTATTCTCGAAAACAGCACAGTTTGACTAAACATATGATAACAAAATAGTAGTAACTCAGACGAGATGCATTTCAGTGAAACGTATTTGTATTTGGACGCTCCTGAGAAAACAAGCAAACAATAAAACAAAAAAGCAAAGACATCAGAACTCTTGAACAAGTTGGAGTGTCTGTAGATGTTACCCAAATGACTGGACAAAACTTTGTTCAGCAGAGTTCTAAAGAAGCAGACTTAAGCACGGCTGTCAACTACAAGGTTGCTAGACATTGCAAAGCCAGTATTCGTAGCTTCGGAAAACAAACAAGGGAAGTCTGTGGCTGCTATGAGGATGTGGGTAGGAAGGAAATGCGTTGGAGGTTGTCTTATCCAACTCCTGTGTT
>JADBJO010000067.1:222500-247500 GCA_016801955.1 Conus betulinus
CTGCATTAGCAGTCTGACGTAACCCGCTTTGGGGGGTGGTTTCTGGCCAAGCCCTACGATTAGCGTCAAGCGGGCTAATTGAAAGGTGTCCTTCTGGGCCTGTGGTGCAAGCCACTGCATGGCCTTCTAATCGCTACATAGGGAACCTCCACAGGGCCCGCTGGCACGCCTCGGACACCCGGTGTATGTTGTGTGAAGGGGTAGTGGAGGCGGGTGGGGGTGGGGGGTGGGCAGGGGGTCGGGGTCGGGTGGGAGTGGAGGCGGGCGGGTACATGGGTTGGTTTTACCGAACTGGATTTGGAAGGGAGAAAATATGACGACTCTCTCTCTCTCTCTCTCTCTCTCTCTCTCTCTCTCTCTCTCTCTCTCTCTCTCTCTCTCTCTGTGTGTGTGTGTGCGTGCGTGTGTGAATGGAAATCTCTCTCTCTCTCTCTCTCTCTCTCTCTCTCTCTCTCTCTCTGTGTCTCTCTCTCTCTCTCTCTCCTCTCTCTCTCTCTCTCTCTCTCTCTCTCTCTCTCACACACACACACACACACACACACACACACACACACAGTCTCAGGGGTTAAATGTTGTTTGGTAACTCATTTATGAGTTGTAAGTCATGTGTAAGTGCCTAACACTGAGATGTGAGAGAAGTGGACCAGTTGACTGCAAATGACTTTTTAACGGTAACTGGGAATTCGATTTTAACACGCGGCTGATTGTCAAGGGGGACGACAGTTTGTGTGTCCCATGCCCAGCACGTGTGTTTTGATGTGGGTTGGGCTGGTCTTCATGGTGTCGGATCTCATCAGGACCGACATCTGGCCGACTTTGGTCATTGGGGGCACTCCCACTCGGCGGATTGCTTACCGGTGAGAGGACCCCCCACCCACCCAAAAACAAACAAAGTGTGGCCAGTGTTTTCTTTCTTTTGGTTTCTAAAGTATAGCCTTGCAGACTGCCTCTGGAAATGTGCTAGCGTTTCCCCCTCCTCTCTCTCTCTCTCTCTCTCTCTCTCTCTCTCTCTCTCTCTCTTTGACTGGCTTTTTGTTGCTCTCTGAATAGTAGTGGTCGTGGTCCTGGTCATTGTTCTCAGTTTGTCTTCCTTTGTGTCACACCCATTTTCCTGTGTTTGTTCCAGAAAATGTCTGAAGTTTTTTTTAATTTTCTTTTATTACAATTTATCATTACGTGCCGGTGTCTCTCTCCCCCCCCCCCCCCCCCCCCCCCCCCCCCGCCCCAGTTTCCCCTCCCCCCCCATCCCGCGTCCTCCGTCCAGCAGCTATGGTGTGAAACTATACATATTACATACTGCCCAGAGCGGATGTGAATGCTCCATTCTGCAGTGTGTGTTTGCCAACAGGTTTTTTATGTTTGTTGTTTTGGTTGGTTTTTTTTTTTTTAATCGCTGTATTTAATTTTGTTCGCTATCATTTACAAAGTGGGATCGCTTGCGCTTGCGCCTTCAACACATTCTAACTTTTCTCTGCCTGAGGGATTTCAATCGATTACTTGCCATAGTAAAGAAGAAGAAAAAAAGAAAAAGAAAGAATGAAAGAAAGAAAGAAAGAAAGAAAGAAGAATGGCAGCTCAAGGCCACACATGGCTGGTACCTTCAGATCTGCCACACATAGGAGGAATTGGGGAGCGAGGGGTGGGATGTCCTGAAAAAACGGTAAGGGCAAAATCGTCTACGAAGTACGCATGAAATTATATACAGTACATCCCCAACGTGATAGCTATTCAGCTGACCTGCTGAGGGCGCCAACGAATTTGTTTGTATTTGTCAGCTACAGTTTTAAAAAAAATCAGATGTTCAAAAAACAGTTAATTGTAACAGAACAGTCTATTAAAAAAAAGAAAAAAAAAAAAACAACCCATAAGATAAAAACACAGTGCGGAATTGACAGCTACCGTGAGTAGAGTGTATATTGTATTTACTTTCCACTCTGAGCAGAGTGTGGATTGTCGCTACTTAGTCGCTAGACTACGAAAACGAAAAAAAAAAAAAAAAAAAAAAAAAAGAAAGCTGGCATCTTAAGAATTGTAATGAGAGGATGAAAGTGTCAACACATTCAGGAACAAAGACCGGGGAATACTTCTCAACGCAGAAGAACAGTGGACAGCTCTTAGAGAGAGAGAGAGAGAGAGAGAGAGAGAGAGAGAGAGAGAGAGAGACGGACGGACGGACGGACGGACGGGGCAAATTGAATGATTGAAAAAGAGCAGTCGAGGGTAGGCACTAAAAAAAAAGGAACCACCAGCCAGAACAGAGTGTCTGGGGGGGGGGGGGGGGGGGGTGGGGGGGGGGGGGGGTGGGGGGGGGGGGGGGGGGTGGGGGGGGGGGGGGGGGGGGGGGGGGGGGGGGGGTGGGGGGGGGGGGGGGGGGGGGGGGTGGGGGGGATACAGTGGACGCTGAAAGAGTTCCTGTCCTCACAGGAGTGCTCTCTGCTGGGGGAGGAACGGGAACAGGGACATGAACCGTGGCCATCCCGTTGGACTGTTGAGTCGTCGGTCTGAGGAGGTTTCTTTACTGATGATGTACCGAGGGAAGAAAAGAATGCAGTGCCTGGTCAGAAAGATTTCGTTTCTGATCTCTGGCAGACTTAACGTTGACCTAGCGTCACAGAGTGCGGCGATTAGGATTCTCTCTCCTCTCTCTCTCTCTCCTCTCTCCTCTCCTCTCCTCTCTCTCCTTCTCCTCTCTCTCTCTCATCTCTCTCTCTCTCTTCTCTCGCATTCCTCTCCTCTCTCGTCACAGTCTCTCTCTCTAGCCTTATTCGAACAGACATTGTGTGCTCTTCTTTCCATTATTTATGTGCAGTCTTTATGTTAGTTGAATGTTGTAGACAGATGGAAGAACAGACATTGCCTAAAATCTCTATCCTTGAGTAATCAAAAGTTTTTTTAGTCTTGAGTCTCTCTCCTCCTCTCTCTCTTCTCTCGTCTCTCCCTCCTCCTCTCTCCATCTCCCTCTCTCTCTCTCCTCTCGTTCTCCTCTCTCTCTCTCTCGCTGCTCGCCGGGTCATCAGAAACTCTCTGACGATAGATGAATCCTTTTCAAGGCATCGATCTCTGGGTACCTGTCTTCTTCTTCTTCTTCGTTTACTACTCCCTGAAGGCGCGCATCGGTGTCGAAGTGGTGATAATGATCATGCATTATTCTGGATGACTGATGACGAGCCGAGAGAGAGAGACAGAGAGAGAGAGAGAGAGAGAGAGAGAGAGGAAGAGCATGGCGGAGGGGGAGAGGGTGAGGAGGAGGTGGAAGGGAGGAGGGAGGATGGTGCTATCATCATTTCGTTTAATCGCGCGTGACCACATCAAAGTTGCCATTTTTGATGGCCTCGTTTGTCGAGGATGTCGAGAGTATGCATCGGCCTTTCGGACGGATGGCGATCAGAGGACTGAGCTGCTGTTCGTGTCACAAGCAAAGCGAAACAAAGCAATACGATCAGAGGACTGAGCTGCTATTCGTGTCACAAGCAAAGCGAAACAAAGCATTACGAAACGATGGTGGTACGTAACTGGAGAACAGTTTTGTCTGGGTTTTACACGGGAAGAAGCTTAACGAGAAACTAGTTAGTTTTTTTGCTTGCTTTTTTTGTTTTTATTTATTGGTATAAGAATCTCAATTACAGACACGTTTTTTCAGCGATTAACACACACACACACACACACACACACACACACACACACACACACACACACACACACACACACACACACACACATACACATGTGCGTGTGTATTTTAGAGAGAGAGAGAGAGACGGGCCACATGATTCGCCGAGTATTGTCAACTTTTGTGATCGGTGAACCCTTTTCACGGCTTTCACTTATGGGTCCGTGTCCCTCTGTATTTCCTCCAGGAACATAGAAGTTGGTATAGAAAGAATGACTACGATCGTGTGCATTATTACGGTTGACCGATTGCGGAGCGGAATACCACGTCCACGTTGGTTTTCTCGTTTGACAAAGACGAGAGGGGCATCGGACACTGCTGTGATTGGCTGGTGTTCTCTTGTCGTTTTTTTTTTTACGAAATAAGAGTGTCCCCTTTTAACATCAGAACCCTACCTTTGCTCTTAGGTCTAGCCCGTTTCTCAGCACACAACGGCCTCGATACCGTCCCTATCTTTGCTTTGCTTGGGCTAGCTCGCTTTGCATCCTCAAAGTGCATCAGTGCCACCCTAGCTCTGCTCCTCGTAGGTCTAGCTCATTTCTCAGCACAGAACTGCCTCGGTGCCACTCAGCGTAAGCTCTAAGGTTAAGCTCATTTCTCATCACAGGTATTTCCCCAAGCTCTGCTCCTAGATGTAGTTCGTTCCTGAAGACATGTATATTCCCCCTAGCTCTGATGCTCCTAGATGTTAGTTCGTTCCTGAAGACATGTATATTCCCCCTAGCTCTGCTCCTAGGTGTAATTCGTTCCTCAAGACATGTATATTCCCACTAGCTCTGCTCCTAGGTGTAATTCGTTCCTCAAGACATGTATATATCCCCCCCACCCCCCACCCCCACCCCCCAAGCACTGCTCACAGGTCTAGCACAGTTGTCAGCCCACTGAACTACCTCCCACCGCTGGCGTCAAGTCCAGTTTATCAGTGACCATGACACCCGGGTCGTGCTTGCCAACGCCAGGCTCTGCTGGAGGTTGGAGAGTGCCGATATGGGTGGGGGGAGGAGGGGAGGGGGTATAAGGCTTTAGAAGCTTTACCAGACCAGGGAGTCATTTTGTCAAGATGGCTAATCCCCGCCACTCGGAACGTGTTGACCGCTAGTTATCGCCCCTGTCGTCCGCCCACCGCTAAGAGTGCTAGGTCCCACAGGTCCTCACCATTCACGGAGGTTTGGCACAGTTGCCATCACCCGCCCTCCTCACCCAGACCCCGCAGCCCTCTGACCTTCCTTCCTCCCTCCACCCCTGCTCTCCCGCCCCGTCCATTCCCGTCCCTCCCTTTACCACTTACCCACCAGCGAGTGGCGGTGTGGACCCATGTCCTTGTTGTTGGTCAGTTGTGTTTTGGGCTCGGAGCCTGTCGCGACAGGCCGGCGTGTACTGGGTTTTTTTTTGTTTTTGTTTTTTCTTTTTGGTAGCATGTGTGCATATACGTACACATGTACACTTATACATTATCTTCATCATACTCTCATTACTTTCGTGCGCACATATTCATACGCATAAACACACTTGCGCACACGCACAAGCACACATACAAACATGCACGCGTACTCTATCCCCCCCCCAACTCACCACCCCCATCCCCCGACACACACACACACACACACCGCCCGTTTTATGTCAGGCGACAGCAGGGGCGTGAACTGGCAGCGTCTGACTGCAAACTTCGGGCTGTGCCACTGGTCCCACGTGGCATCGCAACACTCCTTTTGCGCTGTCCTTTTCACCATGACAGGAAGGAGAAGGAGGGGGGAGGTGGAGGGGGGGCTGGTAAGGAGGAAGGGTGGGTGGGGCGTGTGCAAACGAACAATACCACGGATTAAAAGACAAGGACGCCGTCGATATCCTGCACGTTAACAAACAGAAACAAAACAAAAAATCGCGGTTAAAGTAAGCGGTTTCAACACTGACTGCAAAGACTGTTGAGACTGTACGGTGTGCACGTGAATCAGACTATTCCTCTCTGTGTATCAGAACGCTGTCGAACTTGAGGACAAAATCCAGAAGAAAAAAAAAAAAGTCGCAGAACCCGGTCCCTCCACCCCCTTCCTTCCATTTCCAGAGTTCAGCTTATCAACTCATAAAAGCGACAATGAGTGTACGTGATGCACGCGCGAGGAGTGTACAGTTTTTTTTTACAACTCTTCATTTTCTTTACGGCATGATATTCAGAAAAGAAAAAAAAAATATATATATATATATATAGTAATGGAACTGTAGCAGACGTGCCTCCAGAAAGACAGTTGGAACACTTTGTGGTCCTCGATTTTTGATCGGTAGTGTCATTACACAATGTGAAATACGTTGATATGGTTACATAAGTATACAAGTGTGTAGAAACAAGTCGAGTAAACATGCGCGCGCTCACACGCACGAACGCACACGCACACACACGCGCGCGCGTCGCAGGCAGGCACGCACGCACGCACGCACGCACACACATACACACTCACACGCACGCACGCACGCTCGCTCTCTCTCACACACACACACACGCACGCACGCACACACACATACACACTCACACGCACGCACGCACGCTCGCTCTCTCTCACACACACACACACACACGTGCGCGCACTCACGCACGCACGCGCGCGCGCGCGCGCGCACACACAGGCACACACACATACACACACACTCACTCACACACACACACACACACACACACACACACACACACACACACACACACACACACACACAGGGAGAGATTCTCGCTCGCGCACAGTCTTACCCCTGTACTTAATTGCACAACCTTACACACCCACGCTAAACAAATGCATGCACACCTGCGTTTGTGCGTGTATGTGTGCGAGAGAGAGAGAGAGTTTGTGTGCGTGTGCGTGCGCGCGCGTGTGTGTGTGTGTGTGTACGCGTGCGTGCGTACATGCGCCGCGGGCGATTCTGTTTTTGGCCTCCAGTGTCAGGCGGGGAGCTCCAGCGCCCATCGGCAAAGAAAAGACAGGTCGGTGTCTTTTGTGCCGGCCACAAAGCTTGGGCAAGGCGGTGAAACGCGGGGGGGGGGGGGGGGGGGGGGGGGGGGGGGGGGGGGGGACAACGGGGGCAGCTGCACCTGCACTGCAACAAAGACTCGCCTTCACCCATGTCATGCCAAAGCAGCCGGGAGAAGAAGGGTTGTGTGTACGCGCGCGAGAGAGAGAGAGAGTGTGCAAAGGGTATATAACAGCGTATGTGTCATTCAGTTTCCATTATACAGTACGGATACTTGGAGCTGGTTGTGAAATATACAGTGCATATGCAGTGCTCCTCAACCACAGCAAACTAAGTGGCATATAAAAACTGCTGGATATGTGTGTGCGCGGGGAGCGCTAGAGCGCGCGTGCGCGCGCGCGTCTGTGTGTGTGTGTGTGTGTGTGTGTGTGTGTGTGTGTGTGTGTTGCATGTGAACCAATAAGCAAAGAAAACCCAACTTACAAGTGTGTACACGTGTGTAAGGGGAAGGAGCGGGTAGGATGGGGTTGTTGCGTAATTTAAGTCAAGGAAAATATTGAGTAGAACACATAAACTTCCAAAGAAAAAAAAAACCCATAGGGATGTTCCAGGTTTGCAGAGTTTCTGTTTGTTTATTTTTCTTTGTTTTAGAGACTGAATTGTGTCCCGATGTAACTTGCCCAAACCTCTCCACGTCCGAAATCACTCCCCGGGGTCCAGAAAGGGACGGGAGTAACAGGGATTGATGAGGAGAAGAGAAGGGATGGAGAAAGACACACACACACACACACACACACACACACACACACACACACACACACACACCATCATTTCCAAAACCATTCTCCGATGAGTGATTTTGGGCGTGGTCGAGAATCATCGCCTGGAGGCATGTGCCCAAACTCACCTGCCCAAAGTGGCAAGGGGGCGGAAATGGGCTCGTGCCTACATTCACCTCCACGTACGCACTCTCTGAGGGTTCTGTTGTCACAAGAACCGTCAGACTTCCATATCATCAGGAGACGCACCAGATTGTAATGGCGTCACGAGAACCCGCAGACTTTGACATTGTCACGAGAACTCTCAGGGTTTGAATTTCGTCACGAGAACCGTCAGATTGTAGTATCGTCACGAGAACAGTCAGACTTTAAGATTGTCACGGGAACCTTCAGACTGTGATATATCGTCACGAGAACCCTCAGACTTTAAGATTGTCACGAGAACCGTCAGACTTTAATATTGTCGCGAGAAGAGTCAGACTTTAATATCGTCACGAGATGCCTCAGACTTGAATATTGTCACGAGAACCGTCGGACTTTGATGTAATGATGAGAACAGTCAGACTTGAACATCATCATGAGAACAGTCAGACTTAAAAAATTGCCACGAGAACAGTCAGCCTGTAACATTGTCACGAGAATCTCAGACTGCAATATAGTCATGAGATTCCCCCAGACTTTGATATTGTCACGAGAACCCCCAGACATTAATATCGTCGCTAACTAGTCAGGTTAATATCGTCACGAGAACCGTCAGTTTTTAAAGTGGTCACGAGAACATTCAGATTTTGTTATCGTCATGAGAACCCCCCGACTTTTAATATGGTCAGGAGAACTATCAGACTGTATTATCGTCACGAGAACCCTCAGTCTTTGATATCTTTACAAGAACCCTCAGATTTCAATGTCGTCACGAAGACTCATACTGTGATATGGTCACAAGAACCCCCCAGACTTGGATATTTTTCAGAGCCAGAACCCTCAGACTTAGGTATTGTCTCGAGGACGTTATGACTCTAATGTTGTCGCAAGAACCCTCAGTCTTTGATATTGTCACGAGAACGCTCAGTCTTCAATATTGTCATGAGAACTCTGAGTCTTCAGTATTTTTTCCCAAGAACCCTCAGACTTCTAATATCGTCACTAGAACCCTCAGACTTCAATATGATTACGAGGACGCATAGTTTCCTGACTTTCTTTTTTTTTTTTTTTTCTTTTTTATTTCTTATTTCCTACATTTTTGTCGAGGACCTTCAAGGTCCTACGGTCGCAATAGATCATGGTAATAATAATTAGACAGATCATGGTATATGTTTGAACCACAGTTTATATCGGCCAGTGTAAGATGCCATTATTCTTCTTCCCCCCCCCTCTCTCTCTCTCTCTCTCTCTCACACACACACACACACACACACACACACACACACACACACACACACACACACACACACAGAGGGTCGAGAAGAAAGGATAAAATGGCAAGAGACACACTGAGGGTCTGTGTGTGTGTATGCTTAATATTTTAGAGACAAGCTATTTTGAGAAACGCTGTTTTGTGGACTGGAATGCTCCGTAAACGGCTTCAGCTACGCTTGTTCTTTCAGACCAGTATACAGTATTTAGACGATCTTGTGCACTGTTCAGCTGGTTTCAGACGCAGCAGGGGTTGGTTATACCCCTCCGCGACAGATCAACAATTGGTGTTTCTCTTTTCGTTCCCTTGTTCTGTGGAAGACGCTTTTGTTTTGTTTTTCTTTTTCTTTTCCTTTATCCTTCCTTTTTTTTCTTTTCTTTTTTTGTTTTGTTTTTTTTTTAGGGTTATAACGACAGACACCCGGACAACTGTGATGTTGTTGTTATTATTGTTGTTGTTGTTGTTGCTGCTGCTACTGGTTGCTGTCTGCATGTTTATCAAAACATTTCTGTGACCTTTGCGAGTGCACACTTCCTCGCTAAGATATTTTTGTTGTTTCAGTAATAACTCGCCGGAATCGCTGACAGGACATGGATGACGGGATTTTATTTGAACTTATGTCGTGTTATTTTGTTTCATTTTATTCAAACGGGGTGTACCGGCTCTTCAGCTGGCGTCTGCATGCACATGAAGGAGGACAGTGGGAGGCGAGGGGATGAAATGGAAGTGGGGAGAGAGGGGGAGGTGAGAAAGGGAGTGGGACGGGGCGTGGTCGTGGGTTTGAAGTCAGCACAGCGAGACCCGCTCTTCTGCCAGCTTTGGAAACTAAAAACTTTGGAAACAAAAGTAACAAGTCTGCTCCGTGATTCTCCCGGCAGTCCGTCGCTGCCTGAGTCACAGGCTGGGTTTCTCAAACATGCACGGAAGGTCGCCGGAAAACCGACGCCATTGTAATCACGCGGATTCTGAGAGCGTAGCGGCCCGATATGCTCACGTGTGTGTGTGTGTGTGTGTGTGTGTGTGTGTGTGTGTGTGTGTGTGTGTCTCTCTCTCTCTCTCTCTCTCCTCTCTCTCTCTCTCTCTCTCTCTCTCTCTCTTTCTCGCATGAGCACACATCGGATGAGAAAAGCAGATTGTTGGCGTCGCCTGATATGCCACGAAGTCCGATCCGTCACCTGTGCAGCAGTGTTCCACCCCACGCCGGGTCGTTCTCCGTGTCTGGGCCAGTCTTCAGCTGTGGGTGTGTGTGTGTGTGTGTGAGTGTGTGTGTGTGTGTGTGTGTGTGTGTGTGTGTGGTGTGTGTGTAGGCTCTCTCTCTCTCTCTCTCTCTCTCTCTCTCTCTCTCTCTCTCTCTCTCTCTCTCTCTCTCTCTCTCTCTCTTTCGTCCGGATCAGTTGATGTTACATGATAAGTATTCACAATCGTACTCGCCTTCATATCAGCAAAGGCCTTTTGATGAAAATCTCTCTCTCTCTCTCCTCTCTCTCTCATCTCCTCTCCTCTCCTCTCTCTCTCTCTCTCTCATCTCTCTCGTCTATCTTCTCTACTCTCAGAATCACAGCGTTTTTCATAACTTGGGGATATTGAACAGTCATTCGTTTATAAATACTGTAGTTCGTGGGGAATAGTTAACACTCGCAATCGTCATGTACCCCGAAGTCCGATCCGTCACCTGTCAACAGTGTTCCATCCCAAGAGGCGGCGTTAGTCTCTCCAATGTCTGGGCCAGGTCCACAGCGGCTGGTTGTTCCATGCCCGGGAGATCAGCGGAGGACAGAGATGTTGACGACAGGAGGGTGGAAAACACGAGCTGGTCTCACAGTTCCGATTGCTAAACAGTGATGTGTGCTGTGTGTGTGTGTGTGTGTGTGTGCGTGTGTGTGTGGTGTGTGTGTGTGTGTGTGTGTTGTGTGTGTGCGCGCGCGCGCGGTTGTGCGCTCCCTCTATCTCTATCCCCCTCTATCTCTCTCTCTCTCTACTCTCTTCATCTCTCTCTCTCTCTCTCAACGATACGAGTTAACAGCTTTGGCATAAACCATGGGAGATTGAAACAAAACGTCCGCCGGATCAATTGATGTGTGAACTGAGAATTATTCACACTCGTTACTCGCCTTCATATCGGCAAATGCCTTTTTATCTCTCTCTCTCTCTCTCTCTCTCTTTCTCTTTACTCTCTCTCTCTCTCTCTCTCCTCTCTCTCTCTCTCTCTCTCTCTCTCTCTCAAAATGAAGAGTCACAGGCGTTGTCATTACTTAAGGATGTTGATCATTCGTTCGTAACAATAAATGTTGTTGACGGGGAATTACTCACACCCGCAATCGCCTTCATAAAGGCAGAGGCCATTCGATAGAAAAACTAACTCTCTCTCTCTCTCTCTCTCTCTCTCTCTCTCTCTTTCTTTCTCTCTCTCTCTCTCTCTCTCTCTCTCTCTCCTCTCTCTCTCTCTCTCTCTCTCTCAAAAATGCGAGTCATAGCGTTGTCATTCTTAAGGATGTTGATCATTCGTTCGTAACAATAAATGTTGTTGACGGGGAATTACTCACATCCGCAATCGCGTTCATAAGGGCAAAGGCATTCGATAAAAAAATCTCTCTCTACTCTCTCTCTCTCTCTCTCTCTCTCTCTCTCTCGCTCTCTCTCTCTTTCTCCTTCCTCTCCCTTCTCTCTCTCTCTCAGCTCCTCTCTCTCTCTCTCTCTCTTCTCTCTCACTCTTCCCACACTCTCCTCTCCCTCCTCTCTGTCCCCCTCCACTTCACTCTCCCTCGTTCCTGACCTTCCTTCCCTCACCACCCTTCCTCTCTCTCTCTCTCCCTCTCTCTCTCTCTCTCTCTCTCTCTCTCTTCTCCTTTCCTCTCCCTTCCCCCCTCTCTCTCTCCTTCCCATTCCTCCTTTCTCTCCTCCCTCTCTCTGTCTCTCTCTCTCCCTCCTCTTTCCCCTTCCTCTCCCTCTTTCCTCCTCCCCTCTCTTCTCTACTTCACACTCCCCCCCCCCCCGTTCCCTCTCCTTCCTTCCCTCCTCCCTCCCCCCCTCTCTCTCTCTCTTGCTTCCTCCTTCCCTCTCCCCCTCTCCCTCTCCCCCCCTTTCTGTCTCTTCCCTTCCTCCTTCCTCTCCCTCCTTCCCTCTCCCCCCCTCCCTCCCTCCCCCACCTCCTTCCCCCTCGCACTCCCAGTGGAGAGGCATCAGGCGTTCAGTACGTCACGCACGCACAGACAGAAAGTGTTTGCTCGCGCGTTGGCATCACCAGGCGAGAGAGACAGAAAGCTGCACAAAATATTTCCTTGTTGCCATGGCGATGGTCGATGGCGGTCTGGAACTGTAATAAGGTGAAGTTGACAGTGGGGGCGATGGGTGAGGGTTCTAGGAGGACGTGGGGGGGGGGGGGGGGGGGGGGGGGGGATAGAGTGGCGGGGGAAGGGGCAGGGTTTTCTCTGGCAGGTCGGCAGGGTTTTCTCTGGCAGGTCGGGGGGGGATGAGGGGGGGGGGGGGGGGGGGGGGAGGAATTCGGAGGGATGGAATACAATCAGGAATGTCATCCTTGATGAAGAAGGATGTAGTATCTTTTTTCTCTTTTTGTTCTCTTCTTGATTTTGTTCATCAGACCTTTCTCTCTGTCTTTCTCTGTCTCTGGCTCTCCCAATCTCTCTCTCTCTCTTTCTCTCTCCCTTTCTCTCTCTCTCTCTCTCTCTCTCTCTCTCTCTCTTTTCTCTCTCTCTCCCGGAACACACACACACACACACACACACACACACACACACACACACACACACACCAACTACACCCACTCCAGACAACACAGCAAACACAATACAGCACAACAAAAAACACACACGCGTTGCGTTTCGAAGAAATGAGTGCCGCTGTATGAAGGATTCTCTGAAGACAGTGTCGATAGCGCTAATAAAAAGGGAGAGTGAGAACATGGGGTCAGAGATAGATGTTGTGCAAGTGGTGGTCGGGGCTGGGGGTACAGGTGTGAAGGAGGGGGGGGAGGAGAGAGAGGAGAGAGGGAGAGAGAGGGGGCGGGGGGGGGGGGGGAGTGGGGGAGAAGCCGCTAGGGGTTTTGTAGGGCTCTGCTGACTATATGGATTTTATCGATGTCTTGCCTGGAGCATGGGGACGGATGTTAGTCGACTCCTAGGTCACGCATTCTACACCGTTCGCCCACCCTCTCTCTCTCTCTCTCTGGTGTCTCGCTGCCCCCCCCCCCCCCTCTCTCTCTCTCTCTCTCCTCTATCTCTCTCTCTCTCTCTCTCTCTCTCTCTCGTCTCTCACGCACTCTCTCTCTCTCTCTCTCTCTCTCTCTCTCTCAATTTTTCGGTCTCTGTCTGTCTGTCTTTGTCTCTCTCTTTTCTCTTTCTCGCTCGCTCGCTCGCTCTGTGGGTGTGTGTGTGTGTGTGTGTGTGTGTGTGTGTGTGTGTGTGTGTGACTTTGGACGACGATGGTCCTGTCATCGTTTTTGCCAAAATAATTTATGAAGACGACAACGGACGGATTTTCGTCCACCAGAAAATGAGGGAAATGCGGAGGTCCCAGATTAAGCACGCGCTGCACTGATGTATAGTATACGTACACGCGAACACACACACACACACACACTGATGACTGACTGAAACCATTTACTGTCAGATTTTAACACACACACACACACACACACACACACACACACACACACACACACACACACACACACATGTATGTATATATATATATATACACACACACACATATGCACACACACACACACACAACACACACACACACACACACACACACACACACACACACACACACACACACGGGGAAGAGGAGCGGCCTGGGAAATGATTATTACGACTTTCCAAGCAGAGCGTTAATTGATTTCGGCTTGAGGATACAGGGATTCCAAAAAAATGACAACGGAAGTCTGGAAGCGAAGGACGCAAGAGAGGGAGACAGTCAGACAGACAGACAGACAGACAGACTGGCTGGCAGACTGGAGTGAAGGGGTATGAGGATATGAGAAGGAATCCGTCAGTGAGTGTTCTGTTGGTGTCATGTTACTCCAAAGTGGGGGGGGGGGGGGGGGGGGGGGGGGGGGGGGGGGGGGGGGGAGAGTGTCAGCAGGACTGGGCAGGCGGCGGCCGTTTCGCACTGCGAGAAGTTCATCACCGTGGATATCTTCCGATGAAAAGTTTTTTCATGTGTTAAAACAAAAAAGGAAATTCCCCGAGGTTAGGGTAGCTTCTCCCTGCCAATATTATAAGGGAAGTGTCCCAGTGAGATGGGCAGACTGCTGTCGTGTGCACCAGCGAAAATAGTTCAACCTCAGTGGTGTGTGCTAAGGGAGATTGGTAAACCTCAGTGGTGTGTGTCGGGGAGATTGTTAGATCTCAGTGGTGTGGGCCAGGGAGAAACTATTTGCGCGTGTGGTCGCACGCAGTGTGGTGGAGGTGGTGGTGAAAGGTGATGGTGTTAGGGGGTTTTGAGGAGGAGGAAGACCCGAAGGGGGGGGGGGGGGGGGGGGGGAGAGGAGAGAGGAGAGAGAGAGAGAGGAGGAGAGAGAGGAGGGGAGAGAGAGAGAGAGAGAGAGTTCACAGTCAAATGATTAAAGCGTGTGTGTGTGTGTTTCTGCCAATCCAGAACCAGGACAGATATGCACCCAACCCTGCACACGGACAAGCGCGTGCTCGCTTGCACATATATACGTATACCCCTACAGAGAAACATTCACGCACATACTAGAACACACACCCAAGATCACACACACACACACACACCACACACACACACACACACACACACACACACACACACACACACACACACACACACGCGGAAGGGAGGCGGGGGGGGGGGGGGGGGGGGTCTGAAGTATGCCCCAGCTCGGATATCATTTCAGTGTGCGAGTTAATGGATTGCTTTGCGAATTATTGATGACGAACCAGGCCGTAAAGCATTGGTCAGGACAACGGACATACCCCGGCATTGAAAGTGGGTGTGTGTGTGTCTCTGTGTGTGTGTGTGTCTGTGTGTGTATGTGGCTGTGTCTGTTTCTTGTCTGTATCTGTGTGCGTGTGTGTCTGTGTGCATGTGTGAGTGTGTTATTGTTTAGCAGCACAGTGGGGACGCTGCTTGGTGCGGCTTAGGCCTCTTGATCCGAGAGTCCTGGGTTCAGTCCCGCCAGAGATGGCCAGGTGAGGGGGAGCTTTCTCTTCCACACCTGAGCAGATGCTAACGTCCCCCCGGGTCCTCTGTGTGAGACAGTAGGAACTAAGGTTCAGTCTGCGATTTGCCGTACAGTAAAAAGGGGAGAAAAAAACGGAAAAAAAAAAAACCCTTGCCAGCATGTCAAATCCCTAAGAAGTAAAGGGGGGGGTGCGCTCTCTCTCTCTCTCTCTCTCTCTCTCTCTCTCTCTCTCTCTCTCTCTCTCTCACACACACACACACACACACACACACACACACACACACACACACACACACACACACACAACACACACACACACACACACGAACGCGCGCGCGCGCGCCAGTTTTACCCAGGTAGGCCACGTACCTTGATTAATCACTCGGTGTCTATTTACAGCATTTTGTGCTACGTAATCGTATTTGTCAGGTGTGTGTGCGCGCGCGCGCGCGTGTGTGTGTGTGTGTGTGTGTGTGTGTGTGTACACACGCGTGCCCGTGTGTGTCAGTGCGCGTGTGCGTGCGTGCGTCCTTGCGTGTGTGTGTGTGTGTGTGTGAGGGTGAGTGTGTGTGTGTATGTGTGTGTGTGTATGTGTGTATATGCAGAGAGAGAGATGGACGTTCGAATACCCAGAACAGACATTGGTAATGGCATGTTATCACGGAACGATTTGTACATTACTTCACTTTTCATGAAATCCAGAATAGGTGAGGGGGAAAAAAAAAAAAAAAAAAAGGTTCATGCGCACTTTCACCTCCACTATCACCACCATGTTCTCTCTCTCTCTCTCTCTCTCTCTCTCTCTCTCTCTCTCTCTCTCTCTCTCTCTCTCTCTCTCTCTCTCCATTTGCTCTCTTCACCCCTTAAGACATCATTGTTTACAAAATATTCCAGGAGGCTCACATTTGTTCTCACCCCCTTTCTATCCCTGCACCTGTGTGAACCTTGCGTGCAACATACTTAACTAAGACAGTTCTTCCGCTGTACTGCAGCAGAACTTCTCTGTTGGAGCGTGTAAATTCAAGACTCAAATTCTTGAGGGCACGAAGGCCGTATGGCGAAAGCTTGGCTGTGTCTGGAGTGGCACTGTCTTCATCTGTCCGTGGGCAGGGCTGGTTGGGTCTGTGGGGTGTGCTCGGCAGCTGGAGGGGGGTGTGTTTTTTTTTTGCCGGTGGGCGCTGCAGTCATGAAATACGGGCTGATACACCCATGGGGGATGCTACTTTAAGGTTGTTGTGAGTTGCATCCTGTAGTCTGATTTACCTCTGTTCAGGAGCAGTTATGTCCCTTGATATCTTAATGGAGTGGCCTGCGCGTGCCTGTACCCATCGTCAACACAGCGCAGGCCTCCAAGGGTGGTACAGGACTGCTGTAAAGGCATGCGAAGGCAGTGCTTCTCTGGGTCCTCCCCAGCACCTTCGGGTGTTTCTTTTTTCTTCTCCTCCCCCTCCTGTCCTCCCTTCATAAGCTCATGACACAGCTAACGGAGAAACAGAACCAGTGACAGCTTTGCCCGTCGCCTGCTGTACGTTTTGCGTGAAGGTATTCTTGTCAGCGCAAATACATCGTTTTCTTTCTTCTTTTTTGTTGGGGGTGGGGGGGCGGGGGTCCTTTTTTTTCGACTTAGATCGCACTGCAACAACAACAACAACAACAATAATAAATATGTTTCCACAATAAGCAGATGTTGCGGCAGGGGGTGGGGGCTCACCTGTGTGATGCAGTTGTTGGCTTCACCCCAGCTGATGTCTCCGAGTCGTCGCCCGTGGGATGTTCGCGGTTGAGTGTTTTGTACACATTGCATGGAATGGATCGTGTGTGTGTGTGTGTGTGTGTGTGTGTGTGTGTGTGTGTGTGTGCGTCGCGCACGCGTGTGTGTGTGTAGTGTGTGTGTGTGTGTGTGCTTACAGAGTGCGTGCGTGCATATGCGCTCGCACCCTAGACCACCCCCACCCCCCATCCCCTTCCTTATGCTTTTAATAAATCCCCGTACCTATTGCAGTGTACATGGTTCACGTAAACTGCCAGGGAATTCATGAGGTCATTGGGAGCATTGTTACAACTTAGATTATCTCTGTGTGTGGGTGGGGGGGGGGGGGGGGGGGGGAGATAGGAGGGTTGGAGGGGAGGGGAAGAAGGAGAACTCCCTTGTCCCGGTACCATGTCGTTTTTTTTTTCACTGTTTTGGCTGAACCCACACCCCAGCCCCACCCACATCCCCCCACCCCATTTACCCACCCCCACCCCACACCACCCCGCCACTACCATCCACGCATTCCTCCTCGCGTGTTGTGCCAGACCATAGCAAATGATTGTGGTGAACTTCAGATGAAATCCCCCATGTGGAGGTCGTTAAGAGCGTTGTTGGGCAATTGATCAGAATCCCAGTGGAATGGAAAGGCAGGGGGGGGGGGGGGGGGGGGGGCAGAGTAGGTATCAGACTGACGGATGCTTGGAAAGCCAGGCAGTCGCTGGGTGCGTTCAGGTCGTAGAGCTAAAGAGGAGAATTAGAGAGAAGCGAAGCGAAAGGGGGGAGGGGGGGGGGGGGGGGGGGGGGGCAGGAGGGGATTGATCATTGTAGGAGAGGAGGATTGTGAGTGGGGAAAAAAGGGCGTATCAAATCTACACTCTGTCCACCAGAACTACGACATGTGGGAGCGTGGGCAGCGAAAATGTCGATTTTGAGAACTGCAGGATTCGAACTTGCAATAAAAAAAAAAAATCGATTCGGTTGCTTTTTTTTTCACTTTTTTTTGCTTTTTTTTCTTTCTTTTTTTTTCTTTTTTTCCCGTTCTTTTTTTTTTCTTTTTTCTTTTTTTTTTTTTTTTAATAATTATTCAGCTCCGCTTCCATCCAACCCCCAACCCCTTCCTCCCGCCATCACCATCACCATCATGGCATTCCCACACGCGCGTACTCAAGACTCCCACATTCACCACCACGCATAGTTTCCGTCTGATCTGGAGCCCCAGTAGCCCAAGTCGAGAGAGAAACCCCTCCATGTCTAGCTGTTTCGAGGAGAACCAGCCAACGCTGCCGTGGAGTCACTGGTGGAGAGGTTCAGTCGTGGCTGTTCCACTACCGGCTCTATGCTTGGCTCCGGTACGTTGCTCCTCGTGTCATTGTCAGAGCCTTGCCGCGAATCGGGAATCCTTCAGATTCACGTTCTTTTCGCGGACGGTGATCGCTTCTGCGTCAGGAACACACCCTTTTCATCTTAGTCGTCGTCTTCGTCTTCCATCATCTTCCTGATCGTCGTCCTCCTTTGTGTGTCGACCACCGTCACCACCACTATCTTAATCCTCCTCGTTGTGGTGCTGGTGGCGATGTGGTGTTCCTTGCTGAGCAGCAGCAGAAGCAGCAGCAGCAGCAGCAGTGATAACGACGGCAGTGGCCGCAGTACGTTTGGTAGATTGTTCCTGATGAAGCGAGTCATCATTTCTGGAATCCAAGCCACCCAAACAAGCGCAGCGTTTACGGAGAGAGAGAGAGAGAGAGAGAGAGAGAGAGAGAGAGAGAGAGAGAGAGAGAGAGAGAGAGGGAGGGTTTCTGTTTGTACTAGAACCGCTGATTTGGCTTTATGGAATACATGGAGCCTGGTTTGCATTGAACTTAGTGGCGGATTATCAAGGCAACGCGTTGGTCTGTCCATCACCGTGAATGTTTGTGTGCGCTCTAAGAAGATTAATCAGAGGGCAACAGAGAAGATGGCGGAGGGTTTGAGTAAAAAGGGAGTGCTGTTTCATGCAGTAGTAAGGGCAGAAATTGGCGGTGTTGAGCTGTTGGAAATCTGCTCAAAACAAGTTGAGCGTGCGCGTGTGCATACACACACACACACACACACACACACGCACGCACGCACGCACGCACGCACACACACGCACGCACGCACACACACACACACACACTCCACTCTCTCACACACACACTCTCTCACTCTCACACACACACACACACACACACACACACTCTCACACACGCACGCACACATACACAAACACGCGCGCGCGTGCACGCACACATACACACACACACACGCACATGCGCATGCGCATGCGCACGCGCACGCGTGCGTGCGTGAACACAGATTTTGCACGCGCTTTCGACCGCGCACGCACGGTCATCAGACTGCCAAACGTGCAAAAGTTGTACCAACCCCCACCCCCACTCCCACTTCCCGCATCCGTACTTCCAAACCCCACCTCACCCCCGTTTCACCTCCCGACTGAGATAGGTACAGCTAATAGATGAGAAAACCAATAGCGGCCAGTGCCTATCGCCTACTAGGTCGGCACCATACCTATAGCGTCAGGATGTTGATGTCAGAGCAAATACAATCTAATATTGATGAAATGACCGAGGTTTACGTGTGGGGAGAGAGAGAGAGGGAGGGGGGGGGGGGGGGGGGGGGGGAGGGGGACAGCAGAGACAGACAGATAGAAAGGGAGACAGAGAGAGAGAGAGAGAGAGAGAGAGAGAGGGGGGGGAGAGAGAGAGAGGGGGGGGAGACAGGCAGACAGACAAGTGGGGCAAGGAACTGTTAAGAATAGATAGCGCTAGGCTTTTACAGTGGGAGTATACTATAGCAAAAGGTGAAAAATTATTTTTTCCATCTCGAAGAGAACAGACATCATGAGTGACAACTTCTATTTTAACGTTACAACAGCTAATGATCACATGGGGGAAAAAAAAACCGTTTTCCCCATGAAAGCACTATCGTGGAAAGGCAGGATATTTTGACAAGGAAACGATTTCATCACGGGAAACAAGAAATTTTCCAATAAAAGTAGCTGTATGTCATTGGAAGAACAGTCTTCCGTGAAAATAGGTCTCACGATGATATGTGTCGAGGTGGAAATAACCTTTCCCGTCAGCTAGTCATTTTTAGCAGCTGGTCACCACCGGTGAGCAACTGATCTTCAACAGAAAAAAAAAAAAGTTTCTTTTTGTGGATACAACTGAAGTGAAAATAAATGCATTGATGTGATAATTTGCAGTTTTCTCGGGACAGTCTCCGTTGTCTCATGTAAAAATTAGTCATGGTGCTCGTTTTCTTGATGAAAGTTACTCTTTTCGCCAGAAAATAGTGCGAAACCAGTAGTGATGACCTTCTGAAGGGTAGAGTGTCGCCATACTTTAACCCCCAGGGGATGAGGCTGGTGTTAGGCCACCCTACAAAAGTAACAGCCTGTTGTGGGAAAACCTGGGGGGGGGGGGGGGGGGGGGAGTTACTTGTTTAAAAGACGAGCTGGAAACTGGGATGCCAGCGTCGCCTCCCGGTGCAACTGCACCGCTGGAGGGTGCATGACGACCATGTATGGACTGGGGTCTGCGTGTTTGTGTGCAGAGAGAGAGAGAGAGAGAGAGAGAGAGAGAGAGAGAGAGAGAGAGAGAGAGAGAGAGAGAGAGTTCAGAGGGAGGGGGGGTCCATGGGAAGGAGGGCAGGACCTGGGACTGGCAGGGACTGGATACCCTGGGGGTGGAGATGGATGGTGGAAGGACAACCAAAATAGGTGGGGGAGGGGGGATTGATGGGGGTGGGGGATAAAAAGATTGTAAGGACCTGGGTCATGGAGAAGGGGGGGGGGGGGGGGGGGGACGTGGGGAAGGGGGGAAAGAGGACCAGTAAGGATACAGACTGCTGGGGGGCTAGATGGATGATGATGGACGATTGCATCCAGGTTTGGGGGGGGGGGGGGGGATAGGTTTGGTAGATCTGGATCGCCGCGGGTTGAAAAGATCGACTTGTGTGTGTGTGTGTGTGTGTGTGTGTGTGTGTGTGTGTGTGTGTGTGTGTGTGTGTGTGTGTGTGTGTGAGGGAGGGTGAATAGGAGTGATGAGGACCACCTAGTCCTGGACGGAGGAGTGCGATAAGGCAACAGATCAGGAACAGTTATATATCTGTAGGGAGTGTGTTGTGGTGGGGTGGCAGGAAGGGTATATATACCTGTAGAGAGTGTGTTGGGGTGGCGGGGAGGGGGTATGTACCTATGGAGAGTGTGTTGTGTTGGGGTGGCGGGGAGGGGGTATACACCTATGGAGAGTGTGTTGTGTTGGGGTGGCGGGGAGGGGGGTATACACCTATGGAGAGTGTGTGTTGTTGGTTGGGGTGGTGGGAAGGGGGTATATACCTGTAGAGAGTGTGTTGGGGTGGCGGGGGAGGGGGTATGTACCTATAGAGAGTGTGTTTGTGTTGGGGTGGTGGGAAGGGGGTATATACCTAAGGAGAGTGTGTTGTGTTGGGTGGTGGCGGGAGGGGTATATACCTATGGAGAGTGTGTTGTGTTGGGGTGGCGCGGAGGGGGTATATACCTATGGAGAGTGTGTTGTGTTGGGGTGGCGGGAAGGAGGTATATACCTATGGAGAGTGTGTTGTGTTGGGATGGTGGGGAGGGGGTAAATACCTATAGAGAGTGTGTTACGTTTGGGGTGGTGGGGAGGGGGTATATACCTGAAGAGAGTGTATTGTGTTGGGGTGGCAGGGAGGGGGGTATATACCTATGGAGAGTGTGTGTTGTGTTGGGGTGGCGGGGAGGGGGTATATACCTGAAGAGAGTGTATTGTGTTCAGGGAGGGGGGTGGCAGGGAGGGGGTATATACCTATGGAGAGTGTGTTGTGTTGGGGTGGCGGGGAGGGGGTATATACCTATGGAGAGTGTGTTGTGTTGGGGTGGCGGGGAGGGGGTATATACCTATGGAGAGTGTGTTGTGTTGGGGTGGCGGGGGGAGGGGGTATATACCTATGGAGAGTGTGCTGTGTTGGGGTGGCGGGGAGAGGGGTATATACCTATGGAGAGTGTGTTGTGTTTGGGGTGGCAGGGAGGGGGGTATATATACTATGGAGAGTGTGTTGTGTTGGGGTGGTGGGGAGGGGGTGGGTGGTGGTAGAGCTCAGGGGCGTGGATTGCTTTAGCTAGAGCGTTTGTTGGCTTGGTGCAGGGGGGTGTGAAGGATACGGGGGGTGGTGGCTGGATGGGGAGGTGTGCGGGAGAGGGAGAGAGAAGAGGACCGGTAGGTACCCCGGGGTCATAGACTTTCGTCCCGTGTGGATTTGCACCCCCGCCGCCACACTTTTTCAAAGTGGTACAAAATAATGTTCGATGATTCCACTTCACATTAACCTCTTAACATTAACCTCTTCACACACACACACACCCACACACACACACACACACACACACACACACACAGATGGAAGATACACACACCCCTCGTCGCCCTCCCACACACACATACGCACGTGCGCGCGCTCACACATACACGCACACACACACACACATCTTCTTCTTCTTCTCTTCTTCTATGCTATCTGCCAATTAAAGACTGGCGGAGATAATACTGCCTTCACTTCAGTTTCAAGGTTTTATTTTAGCTTCTCTTTTCTTGAGTCCGTGCGTATTGCTTCGCTTGTGATCAGTCCTCAGGAAGTGAGGGACGGTGGAAAGGAGGAAGGAGAGAGAGAGAAACTTGAGCACTGTCCGTGAGGATTCAAGACATTTTCCGGCGATGAAGAGGAGGATGGGGGGGGGGGGGGGGGGGTGGGGGTGATAAAATTTAACTCTGCCAACATTTTGTCCCGTTGTTTCAACTACTGCGGTCCCAGTCTCGTGAACGTTGTCGTTATGAAGGGGCGACAATCCACGGGGTGAATGATATTCACGGGGTGAAAGTCGTCGAACCCGGTGCCTGATGAGAAGGAGGTGGGCAGTGGGAGAGAGAGCGGGGAAAGGAAGGAAGGGGTGGGGGGGGGTGGGGGTGGGGGGCGTGGGATGGGGGGATGCAGAAAAACCCGCCAGGAACACTCACAAATGAAGGAACAGAGGACTGTGAGGTTAAGGGGAGGGAAAAGTGTGTGTGTGTGGTGCGCGCGCGCGCGTGCGTGCGTGCGTGCGTGTAAGAACTTCTCAGACAGCTCTCTCTCTCTCTCTCTCTCTCTCTCAAGAATCTCAAGAATGAGTTGGTTGTGAGCGAGGAGTGGCGGGAGGGGGGGGGGGGGGGGGGGGGTGTTTGAGGTGAGCGATTGGGTTTTTACTGAGTTATGTTCAAGCATGCCCCTCTCTCTCTCTCTCTCTCTCTCTCTCTCTCTCTCTCTCTCACACACACACACACACACACATATATATATATATGTGTGTGTGTGTGTGTGTGTGTGTTTGTGTGTGTACACGTGCGCACGTGCGCATGTGCTTACCTACACTACAGGTATACGTGCATACACGCGTATACACAAATACACACGCACACACGCACGGAACCCCACCCCCACCCCCCACCCCACTCACACAGACCCTTCATGCCTGTGAGCGGAATTGTGTGACCCATTGTCAGAGTAGCCCCATGACGCACATCTCGTCCAATATGGATGAACATTTTTGTTGTTTCAGAGGAAGGGGGGGGGATGGGGTGGAGAGAGAGGGAAGAGTGTAGGGGGAGGGGATGCAGAGTGGGCCGGAGAAGATGGTACGATCTCTGTGGTAGCTTTTGTTCGGGGGGGTGTTGGGGGGGGGGGGGGGGGGGGGGGGGGGGAGAGAAAAGCAAACATTCTGACGTTTTTTCCTGCCAATCGCAGGTTGTTACTTGTGTGTGTGTGCGTGCGCGCGCGCGCGCGCGCGTATGTAAGGTGCAGAATCTGTGGTCCAATCGCTAAGAAATGTACACAGTTTGACGATTCACGGGCCCAGATTGATATTGATATTTTGGAAGTGTGGAGAGACAGGAATTAAAAAGCAGAATGGAAGTGTAAAGAATGTAGTTTCTAATTCAGCTTCTTTCCGTTTGAAATGTGTTTAAACATCAATACAAACCAGATTAATGTTGCCTAAAGGACGGGAAGGTCACGACGGAAATCTTTTCGAATTACGTTCAGCAATTATTGGATTTTTGTGTGTGTGTGTGTTGGTTGGTTGGTTGGTTTGTTCCTATGCACTAAAAATAGGAGCTTCATATGATGGTTACAGAGAAGCTGCAGCAGTCAGAATGAAGGTTAGTCGTTGATGTTGATGTGTTTTGCCCACTGGTCGTTTCTGAGCCATAAATGTGTATCGAGTCCGGTGAACCTGGTGAGCAATAAGCAAGGAGTTCTGGGATGATCACAAAGAGAAAAAAAACACGAAGAAGGAAAGAAAGACAGACGTAAATAACAAGAAAGGAAACAAAAAGGAATCGGGGAGAGAGAAAAAAAAGAAAAGCAAGACTGTAGGGAAGAGGTGAGGTGCGGGTGGAGGAAAGAAACGGGGGGTGGGGTCGGGGGGATGGGGGGGGGGGGGGGGGGTTGGACAGTCGTAAGCTATGTTAAGGCCCTCTGACAACTACGAGAAAACGATGCGGAAGGGGGAGGGGGGGGGGGGGGGGGGGGGGGGGGGGGGTAGCAAACAAACAGAGAAAACAACACAAATGGGACAAAGAAAGAATGAATGATTAAAGGAGGATGCGGAGAAAGTACGAGAGGAATGAGTACGAAGAGAGAAAAGGAAAGAAGAAAGAAAGGAAAATCGATGTTAGAAAATAGAATTAAAAGAGACAAGAACGAAGGAAAAAGAGAAAGAAGCACGGAAAAGGAAGAATAAATTACGGACGGGGGTAACATAAGAAAAAAAAAAAATGAATACAGAGAAAGGAAGAAAGAAAAAGTGGTGTGGGGGGGGGGGAAAAAAGAAGAAGAAAGAGAGAAGGAAAGGTTTGAAGGGAAGAAAGAAGCGAAGAAGAAGAATGCAGGAGGAAAGGTTGAAAAAAGGAGCACGAGGAGACGAAGGAAGACAGGAAGGAAGCACGAGGGAAGAAATAAGCTAGCGAGTACAGAAAGGGCGGAAAGAAAGGAATAAAAAGATCACAGAGAAAGGGCTACAATGAAGGTGAAGAAGAAGCCCCGTGCCGTGTGTATTATATAGGCCGCGTCTCGGGCGAGTCGATGATGAAGCGGTTTTAGCAAGATCTCACTCACTGCACATACCTCAAACACCAGCTACACAGCGTGTCTTCGTCGAGCTGCGCCCAGTACGATTTCCAAGATGGCTGAC
>JADBJO010000067.1:252500-257500 GCA_016801955.1 Conus betulinus
GCAGCTGAAGGGAGGGCTGGTTCCCCAGTGGAAACAGGATCCCCCTCCCACTCACTGTGCGTCTTCTCTACTGTTGTTCAGTTCTCATCAGGTCAAAAGCGGAGCATGTTGAAATCAAAACGTTTTTTTGTTTGTTTTGTTTGTTTGTTTGGTTTGGGTTGGTTTGTTTTTTTTGGAACGGCCGACGCTCAGAGCTAACTGGATGGCTGGTTGTGTCAAGTGGTAGTAGGATTCATCAAAGTTCCCTGTCACACACACACACACACACACACACACACACATATATATATATATATATATATATATATATATGTGTGTGTGTGTGTGTGATTGAAATAAATCTGGAAGATGTATGGGAAGAATGGAAGGATCGCTGACTATTTCTGCTTTAAAGAAAGTTTTAAAAGGAAACCTTTGAGATGACGTCAAAGCTGGCAAGGATACGGCATTCGTCCGAAAACTCAAACGTTATCCAGTGATCGTGATTCTAGCGCGATTTTTTTTTTTTTTTTTTTTTTTTTTTTTTTTTTAGCGATCTCGTTCGTTTGTTTGTTTGCTGAAGCAGTCAGCGGCTGTTGTTTTCCCGCGGTAACCATGATCTGAACGTGCAATATTTATCCCATTCTTGCCACATGGTGCTAGATATTCTTGTGTTCTGCTGGTCGCAGAAACCTGCACTGGCAAGTTTGCCATGTTGATGGACCGCGTGGTTAAGCGAATGCAAATGCATAGCAGAGCAGTGGGAAATCTGTATGGTGCTCCATAAATGTCAGATTTTTGTTTTTTACTCCTATTTTGATGACCGGTAAACCGTCGCAGGAATTAACCACATTGAAATGGGCATGACGATCAATGTTACCGTCACTTCCTTCTCCAGTCTGTTTTTCTTCAGTGTGTCTGGTAATCAACATCACTGTTGGCATTGTTGCATGGTCACGAATATCAGTCAGACTTGGAATTAGCCGGCGGAAAATTAACTTTGCCAACAAACAAAAGAAAACGGAAGATCTGATATAAGACAAAATGTCATTAGCTGCGGTAAATATTAAAGACAGTTTGCAGTTGAGCAATGAGGAGTCACTGAGAGCGGACTACCCCGTATGCGCTCCTCTATATCTGCGAAGCCATGAGGCCACAATGCGCAGGGAAACGGCTTATCAAAGAAAGAAAGAAACAAGCGAACCGATAAATAACGAGCGTGGAAAAGATTGGCTTGCGTACAATATAATTCATATATATCATTTTAAGATAGAATAAAATGCAAACTAAATTATTGAGTAAACTTATTAGCAGATACATTCGGGAACTGTTAACAAAGTCATATTTCCGTCGTTACATTTTTTTTTCGCGAAATAAACCTTATCCCGTAAAATTTTATCGTGCTTAAAACCGAATTTTCTGTTACAACGTCATAAAATGCAATAAGTTGTTTATAAACTTTTGTTCGGATTGCAAATATTAATACGAATTGAAAGAAGTAGTTTACAACAACAACAGCAACAAAAAGGGGCGGGGGGAGGGAGTAAGGCTGAAGAGAATTTAAGCTGCTGCAAATTGTGCTCGAGCAATTTTGTTATGACGACATTTCGTTGCTCGGAGAGTAAACACTGCCCATCAGAGCGGTTGCAACCGAGGACGACTTCATGGGGTGTACTCATACATGTGTGTCATCGTGGTGTTTCGCAATAGAGCAGCGATCCAGAGTACCTTGTGGCTGATTGCTACTCAGAACAATTAACAGGGTTTGGGTTTTGTTTTTTCTATTTTAAGTCTGACACACCCTAATGTGACCTCCGTCGTGGTCTAGGGAATACAAACAACTCTCAAATGTCTTGCAGCGTCGACTAACAATACAAAGCCTTGTTTTGTCATTGTGGGCTCTCAGCGCTCTTGGGACTGCTTGTACGACGTGTCCGTGCCTTTCATTAGCAGTGAAGGGCTTTCTTTATTGGAGCTCTTCGTCCTCCTTTTCCTTTTGTAGGTCCCGTTGTGAGGATCAAGACGGTATTGTAGCAGTATATGTGGACGATTCTGCTCGAATTTCGAGGCATTTATTCAAGCGCACGCTGCGTTTCACCCACACCCACACCCACCACTCCTGTGGCCACGCCCTCGGTAGATGGTGTCAAGGCAGTGTGTACCTTTCGCTGCGAGGGCTGTAGCGCTGATAGCTCTCATTGATTGGCCTCTCTCCTCTCCCATAGCGTCTGCCACCTCTGTCTGCCGCTTCCCTCCCCCCGAGCTGCGCGTCGGCGCCCTGTTTGTCCTGCTGCAGCTATTCAGATCGCTTCGGTGGGGGGGGCGCGTGACGACTGCAGCAGCCGTGTGATGCTGCACGGTGACTGCTCGCAGGCCCAACGCCCTGTTGCTCTGGCGCATCTGGCAGGGACGGGCGGACAGCGGTGTGTGGTGGGAGCCGTTGTGAATGTGGCTGAGTCACGGAGAGCTTGACGTCCGTTCTGTTGGTTTGATGAGCACTTCGCCGATGAGATCTGAGGCCCTGGTGGGAAAAGCCGTAAAAGTGTCATTGCTGGAGAGGGCTCCAGCGGACGTTAAAGTGTGTCCAGGTCCTTTGGCGCCACTTTGGTTTCCTTGTTTATGTTTGAGAGATGACGGGCAGAACATAGAAGGGAGGCGCTGTTAGGTCGTCGTTTGACCTACACCAGATCAGGTCAGCGCTCTCTTCATGTCAGGACGAGTGTCTGTGCCCTGACAACTCTGCAGTTTGAGTTTACATGTGGATTACAGAGAGGCTCGTGTGATCATCTTCCTCGTCGGACCAAAGGGGACAAAGACTTTAGTCACAGCCCAGTGAGGCCTTCGGGGACTCCTGTTCTGTAGTCGGTCCCATATATTGTGTATGGGGCACAGGATAGGAGGAGTGGCCTTTGTCCGGAGCAGCATGATAAGGTGACGTCCAGTGCAGCGGTGAGCGGGCCATCAGGGCATCGTCCAGTCATGGTCTGGTGGGTCGCCTGGTGACGTCCACCACGTCACACCACGGGCCCCCGCAGCCCCTGTCTCCCAGGACCTCCACGGGTCCCGTCATGGCCCCGGACATGGAGCAGCTCCGCTTCAGCAGCAACCCCGTGGGATCCGCGACTCTGTGCGAACAGTGGCTGGGCCTGGACAAACTGCCCTACCCCAGCCCGGCCTCCGTCTACGGGGTGCCTCTCCCGCCCTTAGGGAGAAGCCGGGGCGGGGGGAAGGGCCTGGCTGCGGGGTCCGTGTCTTCCTCATCATCACGTGCCTTTCTCCCTGGCTCTGCCCAGCACGGGGCCCGCCCACAGCAGCATGAGGGGCGCAGTGCTCCACGGCCGTCGTCAGCTGGGCCAGGCCCTGGTCATCAGGGGGTAAGATACGGCCCACCCCATCTTGTCCTGTATAGCCTTGTCCGTGCAGTACTGAATATAGGTCTAGGTGTAGTCATCAGGGGGTAAGATACGGCCAACCCCATCTTGTCCTGTATAGCCTTGTCCGTGCAGTACTGAAGATAGGTCCAGGTATAGTCAACAGAGGGTAAGGTACAGCCGTCCACACCTTGTCTTGTTAGCCGTGTTCATGTAGTACCGAGGATAGATCTGGGTGTAGTCATCAGAGGGTAAGGTATCGTCATCTCCAACTGCCTTAATCATAGTATGTGCAGTGGATTAGTTTGGCCAAGGTTTGTTCATCCCGGGGTACGATGCAACCCACTCCATGTCGCCATGATGTATTAGTGTACATGCGTTGCTTCTCTTAGGTCGAGATTGGTAATAAGAGTGTAAGATGGGGACCATCTCCACTTCGACCTTATCATTGTTCAGTTAGATCGAGATTTAGTTATCAGAGGATAAAATAGAATCCACTCCATTTTGTCATTATGTATTTCTACTTTATGCATTATTTCTGATGGATCAGTGCGAAGCCTTGTTCCCTTTGCTTTTATCAGTGTTCATGCATTATTTCAGCTAGATCAAGGTAAAGCCTTCTCCTTTTTGTCTTTATTATTGTTCATGCATCACTCACTTGGTCAAGGTTTAGTCATCAGAGGGTAAGATAGAACTCCCTTTCCACCTTGTCTTTACTAGTGTACACGCATTATTCCAGAGAGATTAGGGTTTAGTACTACAAGGCGAGATGCACCACTTACTTTGTCATCATTTACTATTGTACATGCATTTCTTCAGCTGGATCAGGGTTTAGCCATCAGAGGATAAGATGGAACCCTCCTCGTCAGAGCATGGCCATCAGAGAATAAGATAGAACTCAGAGAATAAAATCGAACTCATTCCACCTTGTCTGTATGTCTGCTAGTGTACATTTATTATTGTACATGCCGTACTTTCGTTAGATCAAGGTTTGGTTAAAATCACAAGTTAAGATGGAATTGATGGTATCAGAAGGTAGGGATGGAGCTGGTGATTTCAGAACGTATGAAGTTGGAATCATTCCACCTTGTCTTTATCATTGAATGTGCAGTGCTTCAGTGTGATCAAGGTTTGGTCATCAGGAGATAAGATGGAACTCGTGCCACCCTGCGTTTATTTATCATTGTGTTTGCGGTATACTAGGCCAAGATTTGGTCATCAGAAAAGATCGAAAGAAAAGATCGAACCCACTCCGGTTTGTCTTTGTTTATACGGTTTGTTAAGATTGGTTATCTAAGGAAAGATGTTAGTGCTGTGAGCATCAAGAGGATTTGGTCTGTATTTGTTGAAAGATAGATTTTGATCACCTACCTCCGAGGTACAAGTGATAGGTTGAACATCATCCACCATTGTATTTGTTATTGTAATTTGAAATCATTCTTCACTCGTAAGGTAAGTACGTTGTTTAATGAACGGACCGAGAGATTTTGAACATAAAGTGTTGCATCCACCTTGTAATATCATTCTACGAAGTATGAAATGTGCGTGTAGAAATAATATTGTACATGAAATGTGCGCGTAAATCTGTTGTGGGCCGCTTTTACATATTAAACACAGGAATTTCTTCTTGGCACCATATCCATCACCGTC
>JADBJO010000067.1:267500-275000 GCA_016801955.1 Conus betulinus
CCTCTCTGATCGTTCGAGAGGTTAGTAACCCTTTGTTTTGCTTTGTTTTGTTTTCAAGGAGTGGTGAGAATTCTTATGGAAACGAGACTATAAATCATTAAGAGCATAGCACGCCTTCGGCGTGTTGTGGAACGCTATTTTAGTGCTGCTGTGAAGTTTGGTCCCGATTTGACATCCGCGGTAGCTCTGATTGTATAGCGTGTAGTGGATTATGCATGAAGGTAATCGTGCTGCGCCTGTCCTTGTTCGCTAATGGTTGGTGGAACGTTATTTTACAACAGACCATGCGAGTAAGGGGATAGAGAAACAACGGGGGAGAGAGATTGTAGTATATTTAACGATTCAACAGAATTGTGTTTGACTTGTAAATTGTGTTTGGCGTGTATTTGTTTGATGTTCATCGAACATGTATTTTCGTTTGCTTGTACGGATAGAGAATGCAGTCTGCATAATACATGGATGAATTTCTATTTGACGTGTTTGTGGTATTCATCACCTTAATTTTATGTGAAATGTGGACCATTCATATGATGACAGGGGAAAATGCATGAGATCAAAGCTGACTTGTGCTGTAGAATGAAAATAAAGTATGGTGCGGTCTGTGGCAAGATATTCTAGACAAATTGAAGTCATGACAAGTCACATTGTTTGTTGTTTGTTGCCCAGTCGATCGCAGAGGCCATATCATAGCTGACATGAAAAGAATGTGGAGCGAAAAAAAAAAAAAAAATTATGCTGAGATACACTGTAAACTGAAGCGTAGGGAACAGCTGTGGTACACTGTATACAGTCTCAGACTAGAAAGGAATCCATGCCATCAGTCATCCTAATCCTCATGTATCTTCATATTCTGTGGCCCCTCGCGTCTTGCTGTCAGGTGTTATTCCCCTCTCAATGTCCATGCCTTCTGGGTGAGATCGTGTCAAAGATGTTCGTGTCCCCGTGGTGATGCTAGGGGCTCTTTCAGTGCAAACAGCCCCACCGCCCTATGGAAGTTCTGTGTCAGTATTTTCCTCTTCTCTGTCTCTCACTTTGACTCTGTTTTTCTATCCTTTTACTGTTGTGTACATATTTTTTTCTGTCTTTGTGTGCCGTTCTTCTTCTGTCTTTGCTCTTGAAACACTTTTACATTTTTTTTCACTACAAATGACGACATGCTGGTTTTTCTGCTGTAATGTCGTGACAGTGCAGTGAGACTATACACACTGTTCAGAGTGTTCACTGGCTGTCCACTCTGCAGGGCTTGTTTGTCCATCTGGCTTTGTTGGTATTTTCATGGCATTTGAATGTGTGTCATAAGTATAGTTACGTTTTTCTTTCAACTGTGGATGAAAAGACGAAGAATAATGTCTGGCGCTCTGTGCTATGAGAATGAAAGGGGAGGGGGGATTCATCGGTACTGTCAACTTCATGGGGACCGTCGTTGGATAAGCAGGTTCCCATTCTGGAAACTAAGGCTAAGCAATTTCTGTCAACAGAATGGGAGGTTAACAGATAATGTCCTGTAAGCGCTGGATTAAGACAGGCACCACTGAACACCACCGAAGTGACTCCGCAACAGTGCAGTGTCTCATCACGTGGGTTATTTCATGACGACCTGAGGTCTGGATGGTTCCCCTTGGACTGCCGGTACAGAGGCCGCGACAGGACGATCATGGACGCGGCTTTGTATGAGGGAAGCAAGATGAGTGACGAGGGAGGAATGCCTCCGAGAGACCATCGGAGAGAAGTACAGTACAGTTCAACACAACACAATGCAGTATGTCTGCACTCATGTTGTTCGTCTTGGCGGACCTTGCCAATCCCAGAATATCCGTGTGTATCATAACATGAAGGCGTTTAAGGCATCTAGCTCAGGCTTCTTCCGTTCGGCTCGCGAAAACGTTTGCCTCCAGTCTTACAACGCGAACGTGTTCGTGAAGGTGAACAAGCGGTGGCCAGTGAACAAGCCGTGGCCAGATGTGGTTGTCAGGGTCGGGAGAGGCGGCGGTGATAATCAAGCCTACTTGTTATCAGCGTGTGTCCAGCTGTAAATCGTGACTCTGCTGACCGCTGGTCAATACTGCTTCTGAGGTCCGCATGGGTGTGTCTCAGATAGCGCCCGTTTTCCGTTGGTCGTTTCTTATCTGTGGAAGAAGGGAAGCGGTGGGGTGTTCGATCGTTTGTGAGCATGGCGATACGCTCGTTTCAGTTTCATCGCTTTTGATGGAAGGAATGTTGCTGACAGAATATCATGACCTCCCCTTGCAAGTGGTCCCAAAGGGCATCCTGGTGGGAGCAGTCCTAGAGATGGTGCTGGCTGGACATAACGGTCACAAAGACATCTGTTCGTCTGGCCAGTTTGAAAATGATTGTTCGTATGGACACGAGTCTGTTGTGTCCAGTTTTTAATCATAGGCTTTTCTTTTCTCTTGAACGCAGTACTAACAAGATAGTTGTTAAAAGGGGGATAAATTAAGATAGAATAAAAAGTATTCTGTGTAAAGTTAACTTGAAAATTGACACTGATTGCAGTAAAGCATAGGCGATTCTTATTTAGGAATTAATGCATACTCTTGTCCTCATTTCTGGCGTGGTAACAGCTGATTTACAGGCTGATGAGTCACAGGTGATTGGTGCTTTGGGACCCCAGAGTGGTTATTTAGTGAGCACTGGCAATATTATGTGAAAGGCGGGATGACAGCCGGTTGTTTGGTGCTGTAGTGAGGCCTTCCCTGGGGCACCGGAACAAAGGGACTCCTCAGAAATTACACAGGTCAGTCGTTCGGAAAATTGCCGTCATTAAGCAAGCATGCATGTGCGCGCACGCGCGCGTGCGCACACACACATACACACACACACACACACACACACACACGCACACGCACACACACACATGCGCGCGCGCTCACTCACACACACCAGCTGGAGCGTGCATTACGGCATGCGCTCAAAGGAGGAGAGAAGAGAGAGATTTTTTTCGTGATTTCGTCAATAAAAGAAATCAAAGTGCAAACTGAGGAACTGTAGAAGAACGGAAAAGCAGCTAGGAACCCTCACGTGCTTTGAGACCATGGCATTGTTTTGACGGCGCAAGATGTCGCTCCCTGTTATTCCGGTCATCATGGATATGAAGGGGGAGTATCGCACTAAAGTCCACAACTGTCGTCCGTCTATAATTCCCCTCTCCAACCTACTACTGGCACATCGCCCCCTCCCTCTCTCCCACTCCTCATTCCGCCCCACCCCCGTCCCCTCTTTTATCTTTTGTGTCAGGGCTAAGACATCTGAATAGCAGCTCGTTTCGGAACACTGTATCTATCGAACTGGCCAACGGCTGGCGGTTATATTTTGACACGTTAGCCAGTCTGGGCCCGGGTTTGCTTGCAAGTTTGGGCACTCACCCCATGTTGGGGGGTTTACCACCAGTCTGGACGCACGGGGACGGGTATGTCGGAAAGTGTGTGTGTGTGTGTGTGTGTGGGGGGGGGGGGGGGGGGGGGACTCTTGTAGGGGGTGATAGGGATCACTTGAAAAGTGGTGTCGTCCAGGCAGTGTTGACATGGACGGGCGAGTAGGTAGGTAGGTAGGTAGGTAGGTAGGTCACTGTGCTAATAGCCCGGAAGGAGACGGAAGTGGAAGTGCAAAGTTGAACAGCTGAATGGACGTTGAGCTCGTGAGACTTGACTGACAAGAGGATAAAGATGAGCGCGGAGTGGGATCAACGGAGCGAAAGGGTCTCCCCTGTCTTCAGCGAGCTCCTAAAGTACTTCTGGGAAAAGAAGAGTAAAGAAAAAAAAATGACACGCACGAGAGTGTGAAACTTGACGCCAAGACGCCTGTCTTAGAATGGCGTCCCACGAAGCTTTAATTACAGACGCGAACCGGGGAACTCTTACCTCTTGATCACGCAAAGCATAGCCCGGCACAGTACTAGAGCGGGATCAAGATACGTGCTCGACACACACCGGCAAGACTGGACGTGTTGACGACGATCAGCCTGAGAGTTAAAAGAGTTAGCTGTCAGCGTCCTCGGGTGGTGTGGCTGGTACTGTCGTTGGTTACACGCCGGAGAGTCTTGCTGCTGTTAGCGGCTGCTCTGGGAGAACCGTTACCAAGGAGGGCGTAACGGACTGGACTTCACAATGGAGTGTGACGTGTCTTTGAGGACCAGGAGCGTTGGGAACAGTTACGTCCGACCACTGTTCCAAAGGAGTCCGAGACAGCGTGTGCGCCTGTGCTTTTGACACAGCTTGTACCATGTGGCCAGACCGGCACTTTGTATCTTGTCTACTCGTGCCCGTGTTGATTGTGTTGCTATGCGTCCGAATTACGTGAGACTAGTTCAGATCTCAGCGGTAGGAATATCACTGTGGCGTCTTTCAGCTGGTTGTGTCTTCAGAAAAAGATGTGAAAACAGGTTGACTGACATATTGGTTTGCAGACGTTGTGTTTCTCGGTCATCAGTCAACTTTAATAATATTCTGTAATGTTATGCTCGGCATAATTGCGCAGTTAGAGTTTTGCTTCCCACCTGTATCTCTTTAAACGTTGTTTAATGATCTTTGGTTGTATGCTTATCTTAATAATTGTGCCAAAACAGGTAGGGTTTTCCCCCGATGATTTGGCTAAACTCGTGAGGCTTCTGATATCGACTTCTAGCGTGTGTGACAAAACAAGTTGATGGGATGTGAAATGTAATCTTTGACACAAACACACACATAAAACCACTAAGCCGGTCTTTCTGCCATGTGAAGAGAATCTGGATGAGAGGGGTGCCCGTTGTGGGCTGCCAGACAGGTGACGTGACCCCACTCCAGCGGCAGCAGGACAGCATTATGAGCAGGCTGAAAGAGCGCCAGCACCCTCTGTTACCCGGACGACGGACCCCACACTTTCATGGCGCCCTCCCTGTGTCGGCAGAGTGTTGACAGCGCGAAGCTTACTCTACACAGGAGCCTCACGGCGCCCACGGGTGGCAAGCTCCACACTCCCGGTGCCTACAGGTCGGAGAGCTCGGAGACGTCGGTGGACTGGCGGAGCGACCATCGGTGTCTTCTGCGGGCGACCTCAGACACTTCCCCAGCATCAGGTGGGCCGTCAGTGGTCCTGCTGGCCGACACCCCGCCCCGGGCGGTGAAGAGGACCCGGGCCCCGCTTCTGACGTGTATGGGAGCTAAGATCCATCAGAGGTAGCCACAGTCTCTCTGTGCGTGTGTCCGTGGAAACGTTTGTCTCGACATACCTAGGATGTCCAGAAACCACAGTCGGCAGGGTACTGATTGACCGCAAGAGGTGACCGTAATGTTTTGGGCAAGATGATGCTTGGGTCAAAACTTCTGAAGTGCACTCTTGGCACAAGGACATGATAATGCGATTAACTTGCATCATCTTCTTCTTGTGTTTAAGAGTACACTTACCCAGTCCGGAAAGTGCTTCACCGTTGGTTTTTTTTTTCTTTAGGGGTGGAGATGGGGGATTCTGTCCAAGCATTGAACAGCCGGAATTCTGTCCCTTTTAGAATGCTTACATCAAGTTCAAGTCTCAACTGTGTGACATTTTTCGGGTTCTCAGAGTCCAGATCGTGTGCTACAGTCTTTCCAGGTACTAGGTCGCCGGGATAGTTCCCAGCGTACTCGTCCTTTTTCAGAGCAGCAGTGTTTCTCAGTTAAGGAAAGTAACAGAATATATTATGTTGAGAGACAGACAGACAGACAGAGTGAGTTTGCATGTGATCGTTTATTCTGGCTCCAGTGTTTGCGTTTTACTTGTCGTGGTGGCGGCGGGCAGGGTGAATGAAGGATTGGATTAGTGGGGAAAGGGGGCGAGGCGGGGGAGAAGATGACGGGAACCAGAAGAAGGGGTTGGTGACAGGGGGGAGAAGTGGTATTGGGGAGAGAATCAGAGAGGTTTGGTGAAGGAGTTGTCTTGTACGAGAGTTACCATGTACCACAAGTGCACTGACACTTTTCAAGAACAAGTTTGTAAGGCATAGACGGTGGTAGGCCTTAACCAGGTGTTTTTTTCAATTTCTTATACCCGCATTTCATTCAGTCCTGCCTTTCCCATAGTAAGTTTTTACCTGTCATTCTGTTCAGTGCTCTCTCTCTCTCTCTCTCTCTCTCTCTCTCTCTCTCTCTCTCTCTCTCTCTCTCTCTCTCTCTGTTCCTCTTTCCCTCTCTCCACTTTTCTCTCTCTTTTTTCTCTGTCTCCCCCCCCTCTCTCTCTCTCTTTCTTCTCTGTCCCTCCTCTCCCTCTCTTTCACTTTCTCTCTCTTTTTTCTGTCTCTCTCTCTTCCTTTCTCCCACTCTCTCTCTTTCTCTCCCCCCCCCCCCCTCCCCCCCCTTAAAAATGCTTATTGGGCTGGATTGGAAAAAAAGCACGTATAACTTGGTTACCTCATATCGTTACCCACTCTCTCTCTCTCTCTCTCTCTCTCTCTCTCTCTCTCTCTCTCTCTCTCTCTGACCCCCACACTCTCACTCTCTTTGTCTCTCTGTCTCTCTCTCTCTCTCTCTCCTCCCTCCCTCCCTCCCTCCCCCCCCCTCCCCTTCTCTACGGTCTCCTGTTTTCAGGACATATTTTATAATCAATATATCATACAAATGAACAAACGTGCCGCATCATGTTATCTCCCCCCCCCCACCCCCCCCCCCCACCCCTCCTCCCTCGTTTGTCTCCACCACCAACTGGGGTTTTTGTCCTAGCCGAGAGGACCCTCTCTCGCCCCACCCCTCCCCCACCTCTCCCTCTCTTCCTTCCCCGGTCCTCCCTCCACACGTCCTGCCCCCACCCCACCCCACCCCGGCCTCCAGCCCTCCACGCTGGCATCAATAAGACCTTTAAACATCGGTGCCATGATGTTATGGTGTGGCCATTAGTGTCATCACGCCGCGCTGGGCCAGACACTTACTGCGCACTGTGGACACGTTCACGGGGGTTGTTGGTCAGATCATCGCCCTCGTTGTCCTCATTGTCCTCATCCGAGGAGTGTTGTCGTCCGCATGTCTGCGGACACCACGGTGTTAGCAGCTGCAGCTGCTGCCGCCCGATCACCTGGTAGGAAATGTGGTCAACTCTCTCGGTATGTACGTCTCTCTCTCTCTCTCTCCCTCCCCCCCCCCCCCCCCCCCCCCCCATCCCTCGATCCCTCCCTCTTGTGAGCTTGTTTATCGATAGAAGCTGTCAACTCACCCGTAAGAAATCTTATTATCCACTTTGCGCTGTCTGTCTATCGTCTGTCAGTCTGTCTCTGTCTGTTCGTCTGTCTGTCTGTCTCTGTCTCTGTCTCTCTGTCTCTCTCTCTCTCTCTCTCTCTCTCTCTCTCTCTCTCTCTCTCTCTCTCTCTCTCTCTCTCTCTCTTACGTTGGCGTTTTATTATCTGTTGTTGGTGTGTGTGTGTGTGTGTGTGTGTGTGTGTGTGTGTGTGACGAGTCGACCCGTGGAGTCTGACTGCATTAAGTAACTGTATTTCCGTAATTATAGGGGCTTTGTTTGTGTGATAGATCCTCCGGAAATGAG
>JADBJO010000067.1:282500-295000 GCA_016801955.1 Conus betulinus
TCAGTATGGTAGGAGTGCTAAGATGAAGTGAGATTGGAAGGAATAGTACTAGTTGTGATCTGACATCATGAATAACACGGACTCTGTCTGTTTTCTCCTTATAAAGATCTAGTTTTCGTGCGATCTCTAAACCTGGTATGGTGACTCATTAGCGTACCAGGCATACCGAGAGCGAATCACTATTGTGCGAGACAGTCGCATTTTTTTTTTTTTTTTTTGCGACACAAAATGCGACTGTATGCTGAAGTGATGGGATTCCAAGTGAGTCTAAGGGTAATGGGGTGAGGGTCAAGAAAGGGAGGAGAAGGTGGGACCGAAGGGGAAGAGAAAGCAGAACTGCCTCGTCCGAAATGAAAGCGGTGAAACCAGGAGCTACAGATTGTTTCCCCTTTGAATCGAGTGCTGTATCCACCAAGTCACAGCACAGCGCTAGAAGTGGTAGTTTAAAGTCTTAGGGGGAAGCAAGAGTACAAATAAGCCTGCAGTTACTGAATAGAAATGCGATGTTGAAAGAAAAAGAGCTGTGGGTATCGGATTGCTGTTTGAACATGGTGCCCTGAAGAGTGGTACGTTGGGTTTGCTCTGGACTCTGTTCAGCATGCATTCCTAGGGTCGACTGTACAGCGATGGTTCCCTTCCTTTCGTCCTTTCTTACTTTCCTTCCTTCCTTCATTTCATTCATCCATTCTTTCTTTCTTTCTTTCTTCCTTTTCTTTTTTCTTTTTTCTTTTTTTTTTTTTTTAATATGTGGAAAACATGATGTAAACCATGGTAATTTCATCCATTTTAACAATTTCTTTGTTTCGTTCTTTTCCTCTCTTTTATTTTTGTCTTTCTTTCTTTCTTTTTTCTTTTTTTCTTTTTTTTTTTTTTTTCTTGCTTTGCGCTCTGCTGTATGTGTTGGAGGCGAGTGAAGAGGTCAGTGACGTGTGGTGTGTGTGTGTGTGTGTGTGTGTGTGTGTGTGTGTGTGTGTGTGTATGTTGTGTCGTGCTGTGTTGTGTGTGCGCGTGCGTGCATGTCTATGCGCGCGTGCGCGCACGCGTGCGCGTGTGCCAACGTGCATTTGGTCCACTGAAGCGGCTTCATTATTTTTTTGTGACAGGTAAAGAGGTCGTCGACTGCTTCCGTATTAATTCTATTTTCGTGGGTTTGGGAGGGGAGGGGTTAGTAGTGGACAGGAAAATATCCCCCCCCCCCCCTCTTCCGCCCCCCCCCCCCTCCCCGCCTCCCCCACCCCCTTCTCTCTCGCTCGCTCTCTCTGTCTCTGTCTCTGTCTCTCTCTCTCTCTCTCTCTCTCTCTGTTACTGGGTGGGTGGTCAAGCCTGTGGCGGTCAGGACGAAGTGTTGACGTTGGTGCCTCTCTTGATGTGCAGGCGGGCCCTGCAGAGGTCGACGCCCCAGCAGAAGGACAGCGTGGTGCGCCTGCCAGAGCCTGCTGACCAGGACCTGCCGGCTGATTACATCGCCTCTGTCAACAATGCCATTGCCAGGTCAGTGCCTGCCCTCCCTCACTGTCAGCGGCCGCCAGTAGTCGCTGGCCGCCGTGGTGTAACGCTTTGTGTTGTACAGCTTACTCTTCTACCGTTCCCAGACGACGTGGACGGTCCCGGTGCCGTTTGCAGGAGCTTTGATCGACCCAGGACATCAGATATCCGGACTAAAACTCACCAGTCTGGAAGTTGTGGATGGAGCCTGCTGTGATCCTCTGTCAAGCGATGTTTCTAAAAACCCCAGCATGCCAGGACACTGGATAACAAGTGCACCCTGAAGCAGTTCTTCTTATGGGGCACCCTGGCGCAGGGAAGAGGAAAGCCAAGCTACAGTCTATGACGGTCTGAAAGAGTCTGAGCTGATAGGGCGTCACGCCATCAGAACGTCAGACAGGAGTGCAAGACGGCCCCCAATAGGTGTGCTGTCAGCTGCAAGGCATCACCCTCACCTCAAGAGCGGAGAGACAAGTGACCCCCAGCAACGTCCCAGGAAGCTGTTACGACTAGTTTGTCGGGAGCAGTCCCCATGTCGACTAGAGCTCCAGCTTCCATCTTCCCTACCCGCTCAGAACTGCGTCTAGTCCAACAGGAGCAGCATAGACCCCTGTCGATCGTCACTCTTGAAATCAAGAGACGACCCGCTCAGAAAAGCTTGATCATAACAGTTCGGGCTCTGTGAGGTTCTGGCTGCAGTCTGTGGTGGGGTTGTTTTGTGGTGGGGGGTGTGGAGAGGGGGAACGGGTCTCCCACCCATGGCGGCGCCACCCTTTTTCCCTCTCTCGCCCTCACCCTACCTCCATCTTCACTCCTCTTGGTTTCTGTCTCCCTGTGTATTTTGTTTACCTGTCAAAGTTGATTTTTTTTTCCATGAAAAATTCTGGCAGGAAAAAAAACTCCCGGTCGCGGGTTCATGTGCCTGTGCCGAGTGCAAACCGCTCACGAGACATCTCGGTGTGTTGTTTCATCTCACAGACTGGCGTGCAGGACACTTCTTTAGATCGATGCGACACTCGACATACCTGTCGTTTTTTCGTTTTTTTTTCCCGTTGGCGATTGTGTCATTACCATACATTGGGCCAGCATTGCTCATCTGGTGTCGATTGGCCCCGTATTGTAGTTGTTTGATGTGGCCGCAGCCTTGTACCTGTAGACCCTTGTTGCCCACAAATCATACTGTCTCCATGTTCTATGTGTCCATAGACCCGTTTCTTTCTGGGGTTTTTTTTTTTTTCTTTGTTGCTCGCCGATTAGTCTGCCCGTGATATTCGTGAGCCAGATTGCTGACGTTATGTTCTGCCTGAACACCACTGTCCGAAGGTCTGTTGTGCATGTACGTCTCTGCGCTCTTGTCCGTTGCGTACAACTGCGTTAGTGTCCGTGTTTCAGTTTGTCTGCCCGCTGTTGTGGCCTCATGATACTGTGGTCCTGTTGTCTTGTATCCGTGTACCGTGGTGCACTGATTACAGTATGTATGCTGCCATTGTGCTCATGGTCCATAACACCTGCTTTCCATTCTACCCAAGTTCCATCGTCTCCGCTTACCATTCCATGTTCCCCATCCTGTCCGCTTTCTCTTCAGCCCATGTAACAGCACGCACTGCTTTCATTCTATCTGCAGACCGTGTTTCATTGTGTTGCTGTTTTATGGTACTTAGTTTCGTCGTGTTGCCTACATGGGATCCGCGTTTCTGTGTGTCCGTATTTCATGGGACCTATATTTCATTGTGTTGGGTATAATGGGATCCGTGTTTGTGCGTGTCCCTATTTCATGGGACCTATGTTTCATTGTGTTGGGTATAATGGGATCCGTGTTTGTGCGTGTCCCTATTTCATGGGACCTATATTTCATTGTGTTGCGTACATGGGATCCGTGTTGTGTGGTGTCCCTATTTCATGGGACCTATGTTTCCGTGTTTGGGTATAATGGGATCCGTGTCCCTATTTCATGGGACCTATGTTTCATTGTGTTGGGTATAATGGGATCCGTGTTTGTGCGTGTCCCTATTTCATGGGACCTATGTTTCATTGTGTTGGGTATAATGGGATCCGTGTTTGTGTGTGTCCCTATTTCATGGGACCTATGTTTCATTGTGTTGGGTATATGGGATCCGTGTTTGTGTGTGCCCTATTTCATGGGACCTATGTTTCATTGTGTTGGGTATAATGGGATCCGTGTTTCTGTGTGCCCCTATTTCATGGGACCTATGTTTCATTGTGTTGGGTATAATGGGATCCGTGTTTCTGTGTGTCCCTATTTCATGGGACCTATGCCTCATTGTGTTGGGTATAATGGGATCCGTGTTTCTGTGTGTCCCTATTTCATGGGACCTATGTTTCATTGTGTTGGGTATAATGGGATCCGTGTTTCTGTGTGTCCCTATTTCATGGGACCTATGTTTCATTGTGTTGGGTATAATGGGATCCGTGTTTCTGTGTGTCCCTATTTCATGGGACCTATGCCTCATTGTGTTGGGTATAATGGGATCCGTGTTTGTGTGTGTCCCTATTTCATGGGACTTATGCTTTATTGTGTTACGTATATGAGATCCGTGTTTCATTGTCTCCCTATTGTATGGTACTTATGCTTCATCATGGTGCGTATGATGGGATATGTGTTTCATGCTGTTCCTATATCATGATACTTACGCTTCGTTGTGTTGCGTAGAATGGGGCTCGTGTTTCAACGTCCTAGTATCATGGTACTTATGCTTCCGTGTGTGTTGTGTTTATGGGATCCATCTTTCATTGCGTCCACTTATCAGTGTATGTTTTATTTGTGTCCATACATGGTGGGATCCAGATTTCATTGCGTCTGAATAATGGTTATCCATGTTTCACTGTGTCCATTTATCATGGATGTGTGTGTGTGTGTGTGTGTGTGTGTGTGTGTGTGTGTGTGTGTGTGTGTGTGTGCCTGCGTGCGTGTGCGCGCACATATCTAGGTATCATAGGATCTGTGTTTTATTGTATCCATTCATCCGTTGCCAAAGACAAGGTCTTCTTTTTGATAGTCCCAATACAATGCCACCAACATCCACATGAAACATCTGCCTTCATGGAAGGTTCAGCAAGAAAGGGGGGGGGGGGGGGGGGGGGGGCTCTCTCTTTTTTCTCTCTTTTGTTTCGTCTGTAAGGAAAATCCTCGAACACGAGTTATTTCCCCCCACCCACCTCACACGCATGCGTGCGTGAAAGCGCTCGTCCTCTTTGATTCACTTTCCCCTTCACTTTGAACCTTGGGCCCTTTCATTGGTGGGTTGATTACCCTGAAAGAAGCAGTATCAAGACACGGCACGAAGCCCTTTAAAGGTGATCTATGTGTCAACAGGTAGGTGCCCCCCCACCCCCGTATCCTTTCATCTTATCGACAAGGGGCTCTAATTGGCTCTCGCTATTCAGACACGTCTTTTGACCTCCCTACTATTATTTTTTGAGTTGGGGTGACGCGGGGATGGGGGGTTGGAGGGGGGGGGGGGGAGGGAGGGGGGGGGGGGGGGGGGGGGTAAAGACAGGGTCTGTTTCCTCGACCATATCAGACCTTTGGGCGGTAGTTTCTTTTCTTTCCTGTTGTGTTCTTTTCTGTTTCTTTTTTTTTTTTTTCTGTGACTACAATCAAGCTTGGCTTTGTGCCGCCGGCACTGTGTAGTGATACTGATAGGACTGGTAGGGGCAAACCGTTCTGTGTCGGAAGCTTTGATGGTGTCCTTTTATCGAGATGGTGGAAACCGCTCTCGCCTGCATACCACCACGACCCCCCCCCCCCCCCCCCCCCTCTCCTATCTCTCTCTCTCTCTCTCTCTCTCTCTCTCTCTACTATGCCCACTACAGCAATAATGGGTAAATGTTATCTACTTTGATGGTCATACGCCTTGGTCCATAAAATACCATTGAAAACAACACACAGACAACTCCTGTTTCTAATTGCTTATTTTTTTTTTTTTTTTTTTTTTTTTTTTTTAAGAATTTCTTATTTGGACCGGAGGAAGTTAGGAAATGCTCTCTCTCTCTCTCTCCTCTCTCTCTCTCTCTCTCTCTCTCTCGCTCCTCTCCACACTATTCCCCGCACAATTTAATTGTTACCTGCTTGGATGCGCCTTGATCCATAAGTACAACCCAGGGGAAAAAAGCAAAGACAAGCTCCTGCTTCTGATCGCCCTTTTTTAATATTTTGAACATGCAAGCAGAGAATTCTCTCTGCCTGTGCAGATCAAATCCACTCCTCTCTACTCTCAGGAAACTGTCACTCTCACGGACTCCAACTCTCTTTGCTCTAACTCCACTCTCCACTCACTTCACTCCCCCCCCCCTCTCTCTCAATCTTACCTCTTCCTCTCTCTCATTCTCTCTCTACTCTCTCTCTCTCTCTAATGGGTAAACTCTCTCTCTCTTTCGTCCTCCATCTCTACTCTCGGGTCCTCTTCTGCAACTAAACCGTAAGTACTTAACTATTTTTTTTTAAGAAACTGTGGACCCGGAGGTCTTAAGGGAAATGCTCGCTCTCCTCTCCTCATCTCTTTCTCACTCTCTCGGTCTCTCCTCTCTATCTCCTTCTCTCCTCTCTCTCTGTCTCCCTCTCTGCCCACTACAGCAAACATACTTGGGATATTTTCACTCTTACTTTGAGGTCATCCGCCTTGTCGTCCATAAAATACCAGGAAAACGAAACAAACAAACAAAGACAAACCAATTGCCTTTTTTTTTGTGTACTTAATTGCTTTCTCTAAGAAGTTCGCTTATTTGTCCGAGAGGAAAGTAAGAAATTCGCTCCTCTCTCTCTCTCTAGCCTCTCTCACGCTCCGTGTCTCTCTACCTCTCATCCTCCTCGCACAAAAAGAAATTATACTACCTCTCTCGGTCCATGGACTCTCTCTCTCTCTCTCCTCTCTCCAACTATCCCAGTTATTCTCAAGCAAAAAGATTCTTGCTTCTCTGTCTCCACATAGGAAGTAAGGAACGCTCTCTCTCTCGCTCTCCTTCTCTCTCAACTGTCCTCTCTCTCTCCTCCTCACGAACCCCCCGGGGACAACTGCTCTCCTGGCTCTCATGTTCCTCTCGCCTTCTCCTCCAATAACTCCCCTTCCCCTCTCTCACTACTCTCAGCTCCTCTGCTCTCTCTCTGTCTACTCCTCCTCTCCTCTCTTCTCCCCTCTATCTCTCTTCTCACTCTCGCCTCCTCTCTCTCTCTCTCCTCTCTCTCTCTCCTCTCTCTCTCTCTCTCTCAATCGTATACCGTACGTACTGAGATGCAAACTATACACGTGACAAAGTGATCAGTTGATGAGAGAGGAAAAACTAAATTAATGGTGATTTTGTAGAAAGCATTGCGGTGACTTAGGCGTGTAAGGGAGAAAAAAGAAGACAGGTGGAGTGTGGAAATGGAAGCAGAACTGGAGTTATTCTGAAAGAGGGAATGTCTTGCACCTTGCACCTGAACAGAAACCATTGTGGAAATCTCGTTTGCCCCTTTCATGCATTTTCTGTAGAATTCTCTCTCTCTCTCTCTCTCTCTCTCTCTCTCTCTCTCTCTCTCTCTCTCATCCATTTCCTTAAATGTAGATATGATTTTTAAAAGGTGCGCGCGCGCGGCGAGCGCGTGTGTGTGTGTGTGTGTGTGTGGGGGGGATCACTTTTAAGATTATGCATGTTTAGATCGTATACAACCACCATGAAATTAAATCGGAAAGAAAGAAAACGTTAGAAGGAAGCGTGCAAAGCCAAAGAAAAACAAAGAGAGGTCTTTAATTCGTTCTTTACAAAGAGGAGGAGGAAACTAAAGAGAGGTGTGTGTGTGTGTGTGTGTGTGCGCGCGCGCGCGCGTGTTTGTTTGTTGTTGGGGAGGGGGGGGGAGTTAATGACAAAGCATATTTTCACAACCCGCAGCAGTAAACCGCGGTCCCGTGTTCCTGTGTGGGTCACACGATCAGTGAGAGGTCACGAACTGCGGGACTCATAAACACGTATCGGGAGTGAAGGCTGACAGTTGGCAAGAGTGCCGCATTCCGGCCAGGTGCTTGTAACTGTGGGATTGGACTGGGGGAGCGGAGCGGCAAGGTCCCTGAGTTTTGCATTGCAAGCCCTTGCGGTTGGAAAAACTGGTCCTTGTAAAGCACTGCATCAGCCAGTGGGGGTCTTATTCAGGGGAGGGGAGGATTGTTTTGTGTTGTAGTAGTAGTAGTAGTTTTACTACCAGTAGTTTCACTAACAGTAGTTTCATTTTACGTATTTTTCACAACATCATGTGATATTAGACGAATGTTTTTGTATTGCCTGGTTGTGGAAAGACCTGTCCTGAGAAGTTCAGCAAAATGATTGCACTGTAAAGGACACGTCGAGAGCATTTTAGTTAAAAGCGCCCATGCAAGTTCGCAAGTTTGTATGTGTCATACAGGTACCTATGATTTCATTATTGTGGTCCGGTGAAGTTGAAGTTTATTCTTTCAAATGATTTTACCACCTTCCGTGGTGCGGCGGTTGGACGTCGTGGACTTGCGGGATTGGAGATCGTGGGTTCGATTCCCATCAGAAGCATGTATGTTGTGGGGATTTTTTTTTAGCCCAGAGTTGAGTGCGCTACGGGCTGGAATGGGAGGGAGCTACTCAATCCAGTTTCATCCACTAAATGTATGCGGCTGTGAATCGTGCTGCAGAAGATTTTGGTACTGAAATGGCAGGTTCTGCATCTCACGGGCCTGACTTGACACCGTAATGCATTATCATGAAGGGAGCCAAGAGTGCAGCCATGCCAGTGATGCCAGACCAGAATGTCACTCCACAATAGCATCCTCATCCTCATTGATCATTTTTTTTTTCAGTTATGGCTCTTCACACCCTCCTGTCGTGGTGATTTGGTTTCGATTTCCACCCCACGTTCTTGCCCCACACGAGTTCGTGTCAACGCCGCCGCGGTGTGGGGCAAATTCACGGCAACGCTCTGTCACGCTGGCTCTGCCACCAGGCAATTACCGTCGTCAGCAGGGGGCTCTGGGCCACCTACACTTTTTGCAGCCCTTTTCTGCGCTTTCGCCGCCGCCTCCCCCCCCCCCCCCCCCCCCCCCCCCCCCCCTCTCTGTCTCTGTCTCTCTCCCCCTCTCTCTCTCTCTCTCTCTCTCTCTCTCCCCCCGCATTTTGCAAGTACATGTTTTTTTCACTTTTTCTTGCACTGCATTTCATCGTTTTTTTTTTGTGTACATCTGGCGGATTTTCCTTCTGCATCAGAGCTTGCGTATCGTCAGAGAATGAACGCCGAGAGATTATATTTAGCCGTGGATTTTAATCATCCGGTGAAGTGAGTGAAGTTTATGCACACAACCCAAGGACAAACCCAGATCTTAATTGACCGCACTCTGTGCGTCGATAATCAGACAGAGCTGTCACTTAAGATGTTTTAGGAATCAGAGCTATCACTTTAGATGTTTGCAGGAATCAGACAGAGCTGTAGAATGTTTGTAGGAATCACACAGAGCTATCACTTTAGATGTTTCTGGGAATCAGTTAGAGTTGTCAGTTTAGATGCTTCTAGGAATCAGAGCTATCACTTTAGATGTTCTAAGAATCAGTTAGAGTTGTCAGTTCAGTTCAGATGAGTTTAGATGTTTCTAGGAATCAGTGAGAGCTTTCAGTTCAGAATCAGTCAGTAAGAGCTTTCAGTTTAGATGTTTCTAGGAATCAGAGCTGTCAATCTAGATGCTTCTAGGGATCGGACAGAGTACTGGAGGCAAGATTCAGAGACCAATATCCTGAAGTGGACACCAGACCCTGGCACTAACCACCTGTCAGTCAGTGCCATAAAATTCCAGTCTTGAAGTCAGACAGACAGACGAACACGGGCAGAGAGACAGAGACAGACTGACTGACTGACTACTTGGATGTTTAGACAGAGACAGGCTGATTGACTGGCTGTTTGACTGACTGACTGCATGCTTGTTTGCGTGCTTGCTTGCTTTTGAGTACTTTTACCGACGAAAGTCTAGGTGACTGAAGCCGAGGATGCCGGGCTCAGTGGGTGGCGTCCTGCATCAGGTGGACCAGGACAGGCACCACTGAAATGAAGCGGCAGCAGTGCACTGTCACCTCCGGTGGGTTTGCCCCAGGAGACTAGAATCTGACTGCACCTCTGTGGACTGCGGTGGTGGTGGGGGATATGACGGGACCAGTCTGGGGGTGTTGCTGGGTATGGGGGAGCAGGGATGAGCGGCGGTGTGGAAGCACTGGCATTCAGTGGACATGTAAGATGCAAGGGGGGGGGAAAAAAGGCTTATAAAGGCGTTACTTGGTTTTCAGGTAACCCTGCATTCTTATCAAGTCGAGGACAATCAGTGCAGCGCGTTCTCTTGCTCACTACTTTCTCACTGGTGTTCATGTCTCTCCACAGTCTACGATATCTTCATGGGGGAGGGGGAAGGGGGGGGGGGGGGCGGAAAGAAAGAGCTTTGACTGTAAAGTTCCTTGTTTGTTGAATAGCTCAGAAGAAACGAGCTACAGCGTCTTACTTTACCGTCGTCATGTGGAATCGTTGAACCGCATTTTAAGGTTCTTTGTTTGTTCAATAGTTCAGTAGAAACATGTTACGGTGTCTAACTTTATCGCCGTGACGTGGAACTGTTTAATCGCTTTTATAAGGTTCTTTGCTTGTTTAATAGTTCAGAAGAGATATGGTCTCTTTACTTTATCGTCGCCATGCGGAGCAGTTTCACCGCATCGAAGTGGTTGGGAATGTGGAGTACGGGGTCGGGGAGGGGTGGGGGGGGGCGCAACACACGCACGCACGCACGCGCTGCACCCACACAAATATGTGGGGGGGGGGGGGGGGGGGGGGGGGGGGGGGGGGGGCGGCGAAGACAAATGGGTAGTTAACTGTAAGAGAAGAACAGGAAAGGGAGAGGCGAAGGTGAGGGAGGGAGAAGGTGGAGGGGGGGGGAGGGAACAAGAAAACCGCAGGCGGGTTACACCATTCGTTCAGTTTGTATCCGCCTTGCAGTCACATGCAAAAACACAGATCACTTTCCTTGGTCTCCCACGAAGCCGAGGGGGGTATGGGGAAGGAGGGAGGGGGGGAAAAAACCGCCAAAGCGGCGATTGGAAAACGATCAATAACGTAGAGGTAGATTACATGATGATCCAGGTCATTAGTTCATCAACAAACGACACTTCTAGATCACTATCACCGTTTCAGGTTACAGCAGGATAGAGAGGGAAGGCGAGGAGGGGGGTTAAGGGGACGGGGATGGGGAGTAGGGGTGAGGAAGGCAGGGGTGGATGAAAACGAGGGAGGGGGGGGGGGATGGGAAAGAGAGAAAACAGTAGTGACTCGTTTTGAGAGACGGTGGACGGTGGATCCGCGTAGTATATAGGCGCGGAGAGAGATACTGGAGGGTTCACGTATGGCTTTCAATACAACTTGACTTGACAGAGACAGGATGCTAAAAACACTAACCAGCCGCCGTGGCGAAGTGGTTTAGCGTCGCGGACTCCCGGCTGGGAGGTCGTGGGTTCGAATCCCATCAGAGTCATGTGGGTTTTTCTGCCCCGACCGGGTTCCTACCCAGAGTTGAGTTTTTGCTGCGGACTCAGTTGGGAAGACTGGGACCACACAGTCGAGTTTCATCCACCTAATGGATGCGTTTCTGAGAGTGTTGTTAGAATTTCCTGACCAACACTGCAGGTGCCTGTATCTCTCGGCCTGGTTGACGCGGGATATATTATGAAAGGAAGCGTAGAGTAAGCCCTGTCATGTAGTCTCAGACCGAAATGGAAATCCGTAGCATCATCTTAATCATCCTCATTCTCATCAATCAGCATTAAAAAAAAGTCTCAAACTCTGTGGCCCTTCATGCCCTGCTCTCATGGTGACCTCACTTTCGGTGTCCTCTCCACGTCTGTGGCTTGGGTTTGGTTCCGTCGGGGTCACCGATATCGGCGAATCCATGGGGGCTGTCGTTGGACGGACGTGGTGGCGCCCTCCGGAGGGAGAGCTCACTCACGCCGGCTCCGCGACTAAGCAATTATTGTCGTCAGTAGGGGGCTTAATAGGTGGTGTCCTGCGTATGTTAGATCAGAACAGGCGCCACTGAACACCACTCTTCGAAAAGAATCGGCAGCAGTGCAGTGTCTCCTCCGGTGGGTTGTCTCTCGACGACTTGACATTGACTGCTTCCTGTGGATTGCCGGCGCCGGGGCTGCGGCGGGGCCGACCGGGCTGCAGATGTGGACGGGGTATATCGGAATGAGCGTCGTGGGTGCACTGCGTCTGAGGTGACGCAGGGGTTGGGACAGCGAAAACAAACAAACAAACAAACAAAAAACAAAACAAAACACTAACGGCGGGCGGGACAACGGCTGAATTGAGATCTCAGTAAGTCCGGTCACGCGGAAGTGTATTTTGGCAAATCGCTTTATCAACACACGTAATGAATCATTTATGAAGATAAAAGAGGGCAGAGGAAAAGCTCGGTTCAACCAGCCCAGTCTCGGATTCATCCGCTTTCCGTCGAAAATCCTCTTCATCTTCCACACAAGCAAGGCAGACGTTCATCTTAAAAGGCCGGAAGTCCGCTAAATCTTTCCTTCCTGTTCACCACCCCTTCCCCTTGATCATAAATAGTAATGTTTTCTGACTGGCAGCTATCATGGTCTCATTTTGTCAGTATCTCAGCGTGTTGTTGCGTTTGCCTCGCGGCGGTAGCAATAACGATGATGATGATTATTGCAACAAAAACATTCGGGATGGCGCAGATTTCCGCCAAGCTTGGACGGATCATAGTTCCGTCCTTTGAGTCAGTTTGTGAGTGAAAAAACTTTTTCTTCCAGAGTAAGGAATTCTGGGTTTGAACTGAAAGAGTTATCTGCCGCGGTTTTTTTTTTTTTTGTTTTTTTTTTTCCCCAAGATAAGTTCAATAGAATAAGAAAAATAGAAAATCTGAGATGTCATCACCAACATTACCTGAAAGTTTTAATTTTCTGTGAAATACGTATTGTTTTACAGCTATTTATCAATTATTAGAGTAATTTCA